>JAULAV010009080.1:0-13065 GCA_030789695.1 Scilla litardierei
CCAAAATTTAATTTGAATTACCCAACGGTTGCCTAAAATAGGAGGTCTGAAGCATTTTTCAATTTTTTGCTGTCGTAGCTCACTCTAATGGATGAAGCAATGTGGAGCCGAGGTTGTTTCCTCTATTCCCACGAATTTTCAATTTGAATTACCCAACGATTGCCCAAAATAGCAGGTCTGAAGCATATTTCAAGTTTTCGCTGTCGTAGCTCACTCTAGTGGAAGAAGGCAGGCATTCTAGGCCTCAAACGATCAATTCTATTTTTGAGCTTTTGATAGTGCGTCACCATAGATTTCTACAGAAAAATTACGTGAATTTACTTTTGCATTCAAAACATAAACAATTGCACATGTATCTAATTTCAAGGATTCGCATAGATTTCGTGGGAGTTTTGGTGCACTATAAAGACAAATGGAGAGTAAACATTGTTTCTATGCAGGGATGTGTTTGTTTCCTCTATTCTTACGAAATTTCAATTGGAATTACATAACAGTTGTCCAAAATAGTAGCAGGTTGGAAATATTTTTCGGTTTTTGGCTATCATACCTCACTCTAATGTATGAAGGAGGTCATTCTTGGCCTCAAACGATCGAAAGCTTTGATCTGAAGATTTCGATTGTGCGTCAACATCATTTGCAACAGAAAAACTATAAGATTTTACTGTTTCATTCAAAACACAAGCAAATTGCACCCGACTCTAATTTCTGGGACTCGCACGGATTTCATGAGAGTTTGGGTGGAATATTAGGACAAATGGAGTGTGTAAACGCTATTTCTAGACAAAGCAGAGGCTGTTTTCGCTATTCCCATGAAATTTCAATTAGAATTACACAACGGTTGGCCAAAATAGCAGGTTTGAAGTATATTTCGGTTTCTGGCTGCCGTAGCTCACTCTAATGGATGAAGAAAGGTATTCTAGGCCTCAAAAGATCAACTTCTTCATTCCTGAGCTTCGTATAGTGTGTCACCATTGTTTTCTACAGAAAAACTACAAGAATTTACACTTGCATTCAAAACAAAAGCAAATGCACCCATCTTTTATTTTCGAAATTCGCACAGATTTTGTGCGAGTTTTGGTGGAATATAAAGATATTGTTTCCTCGGTGGCCTAAAATAGCAGGTTTGAAGTATTTTTCGGTTTCTGGCTCCCAAAGCTCGCTCTAATGGATGAAGAATGGCATTCTAGGCCCCAAAGGATCGAAATCTTCGTTCAAATGTTTCGGATAGTACGTCACCATTTATTTCTACATAATAATGAGAAAATTTTACTCTTGTATTCAAAAGACATGTAGTTCCATTTGTCTCTGATTTCTGGGACTCGCACGGATTTCGTAGGAGTTTTGGTGAAATAAAAGGACAAATGGAGAGTAAACGCTGTTTCTATGCGGAAAGGAGGCTATTTCCTTTATTCCCACGAAATTTCAATTGGAATTAACCAAGGATTGCCCAAAATAGCAGATTTGAAGTTTTTTCGTTTATTCGCTGCCCACGCTCACTCTAATGGATGAAAGATAGCATTCTATGCCTCAAACGATGAAATCTTCGTTCCTGAACTTCCGAGAGTGCGTCAACATCGTTTTCTACAGAACTGCTACAAGGATTTACTTTAGCATTCAAAACACATGCAATTGAACTTAACTCTGATTTCTGGGATTCGCACAGATTTCGCGGTAGTTTTGGTGGAATATAAGAACAAATGGGGAGTAAACGTTGTTTCAGTGCAAAGAGGAGGTTGTTTCCTCTATTTCCACGAAATAGCATGTTTGAAGCATTTTTCAGTTTATGGCTGCCCTAGCTCACTCTAATAGATAAGGAGGGTATTCCAGTCTTAAACGATCAAAATATTCGTTCCTGAGCTTCGGATATTGCATCACCATCGTTTTCCACAGAAACTACAAGAGTTTACTCTTGCATTTAGAATACAAACAATTGCACCCGTCTTTGATTTCTTGGATACACACGGATTTTGTGGGAGTTTTTGACGAATATAAGGACAAATAGAGGGTAAACGTTGTTTCTATGCCAAGAGGAGGTTGTTTCCTATACATTTCCACAAGATTGTAATTGGAATTACCCAATGGTTGCCTAAAATAGCTGGTTTGAAGTCTTTTTCAGTTTCTGACTGCCCTAGCTCACTCTAATGGATTAAGGATGGCATTCTAAACTCCCAACAGTCGAACTCTTTGTTCCTGAGCATCGAATAGTGTGTCACCATCGAATTCTACAGAAAAACTATAAGAATTAACTCTTGCATTCAAAACACAAGCAATTGCACCCGGCCCTGATTTCAGAGACTTGAACAGATTTCGTGAAAGTTTTGGTGGAATAAGTACAAATGGAGAGTAAACGTTGTTTTTATGAGGAGATGATGTTGTTTTCTCTATTCCCATGAAATTTCAATTGAAATTACCCAATGGTTGCCCAAAATAGCAGGTTTACTCTCCATAGATTTCGTGGCAGTTTTGAAGGAATATAAGGACAGATGTAGTGTAAACTCAGCTTCTAGTGGAAATTTCAAATGGAAATACCCAAAGGTTTCTCAAAATAGCAGGCTGAAGCATTTTGCAGTTTCTGGCTACACTAGCTCACTCTATTGGATGAGGGAGGGCATTTTAGGCCTCAAACGTTCGAAATTTTCGTTCATGAGCTTCCGATATTGCGTCACCATCGATTTCTATAGAAAAATTATAAGAATTTACTCTTGCATTCAAAGCACAAGCAATTGCACTCGTCTATGATTTCTGGGAATCGCACAGATTTTGTGGGTGTTTTGGTGGAATATAAGATGAAATGGAGAGTAAACATTGTTTCAATGCGAAGAAGACGTTGTTTCCTCTATATTTCCACGAAGTTTCAATTGGAATTACCCAACGGTTGCCCAAAGTAGCAGGTTTGAAGTATTTTTCAGTTTCTGACTGCCCTAACTCACTCTAATGGATTAAGGAGGGCATTCTAGGTCTCAAACGATCGAAATCTTTGTTCCTAAGCTTTGGATAGTGTGTCACTTTTGATTTCTATAGAAAAACTACAAGTATTTACTCTTGCTTTAAAAACACAAGCAATTATTTACTCTTCGATTTCTGGGACTTGCATGGATTTCGAGGGAGTTTTGGTGGAATATAAGTACAAATAGAGAGTAAACAATGTTTCTATGAGGAGTGGCGGTTGTTTCCTCTATTCTGACGGAATTTCAAATGGAATTATGCAACAGTTGCCCAAAATAGCAGGTCTGAAGTATTTTTCGGTTTTGGGCTGTCCTAACTCACCCTAATGGATAAAGGGCATTCTAATCCTCAAACGATAGAAATCTTCATTCTTGAGGTTCAGATAGTGCGTCACCATCGTTTTCTAAAGGATAATAACAATAATTTTCTCTCGTATTCAACACACAAGCAATTGAACCCATCTCTAACTTCTGGGACTCGCACGGATTTCATAGGAGTTTTGGAGAAATATAAGGAAAATGGAGAGTAAACGTTGTGTCAATGCAGAGCCGAGGTTGTTTCCTCTATTCCCACGAAATTTCAATTTGAATTACCTAACGGTTGCCTAAAATTGTAGGTCTGAAGCATTTTTCAATTTTTCGCTGTCGTAGCCCACTCTAATGGATGAAGCAAGGCGGACCCGAGGTTGTTTCCTCTATTCCCACGAAATTTACTTTTGCATTTAAAACATAAACAATTGCACATGTCTCTAATTTCTGTGACTCGCACGGATTTCATGGGAGTTTTGGTGTAATATAAGGATAAATGGAGAGTAAACGTTGTTTCTATGCAGGGATGTGTTTGTTTCCTCTATGCTTACGAAATTTCAATTGGAATTACCTAACGATTGTCCAAAATAGCAGGTTTGAAGCATTTTTCGGTTTCTGGCCATCCTACGTCACTCCAATTGGATGAAGGAGGTCATTCTTGGCCTCAAACGATCGAAATCTTTGATCTGAAGCTTCCGATTGTGCGTCAACATCGTTTGCAATAGAAAACTATAAGAATTTAGTGCTTCATTCAAAACTCAAGCAATTGCACTTAACTCTAATTTCTGGGACTCGCACGAATTTCATGAGAGTTTTGGTGGAATATTAGGACAAATGGAGACAAAACGCTATTTCTATACAAAGCAAAGGTTGTTTCCACTATTCCCACGAAATTTCAATTAGAATTACACAACGGTTGACCAAAATAGCAGGTTTGAAGTATTTTCGGTTTCTGGCTACCCTAGCTCACTCTAATGGATGAAGGATGATAATCTAGGCCTCAAAAGATCACTATCTTCATTCCTGAGCTTCGGATAGTGAATCACCATTGTTTTCGACAAAAAATACAAGAATTTACACTTGCATTCAAAACACCAGCAAGTGCAGCCATCTTTTATTTTCGAAATTCGCACGGATTTCGTGGGAGTTTTGGTAGAATATAAAGATAATGGATAGTAAACATTTTTTCAATGTGAGAGAAAGTTGTTTACTCTATTCCCACGAAATTTCAATTGGAATTATCCAACGGTGGCCTAAAATAGCAGGTTTGAAATATTTTTCCGTTTTTTGCTCCCAAATCTCACTCAAATGGATGAAGAATGGCATTCTAGGCCTGAAATGATCGAAATCTTCGTTCCAAAGTTTCGGATAGTACGTCACCATTGATTTCTACAGAATACTAAGAAAATTTGACTCTTGCATTCAAAACACAAGTAATTCCACATGTCTCTGATTTCTGGGACTCGCACAGATTTCGTAGGAGTTTTGGGGGAATAAAAAGACAAATGGAGAGTAAACGCTGTTTCTATGAGGAGAGGAGGTCGTTCCCTTTATTCCAATGAAATTTCAATTGGAATTACCCAAGGGTTGCCCAAAATAGTAGATTTGAAGCATTTTTCGTTTTCTCGCTGCCCTCACTCTAATGGATGAACGATAGCATTCTATGCCTCAAACGATGAAATCTTTGTTCCTGAGCTTCCGAGAGTGCGTCAACTTCGTTTGCTACAGAACTGCTACTAGGATTTACTTTTGCATTCAAAACACAAGAAATTGAACTTAACTCTGATTTCTGGGATTCGCACAGATTTTGCGGGAGTTTTGATGGAATATAAGAACAAATGGGGAATAAACGTTGTTTCAATGCAAAGAGGAGGTTGTTTTCTTGATTTCCACGAAAGAGCATGTTTGAAGCATTTTTCAATTTCGGGCTGCCCTAACTCACTCTAATGGATACAGAGGGTTCCAGGACTTAAATGATCAAAATCTTCGTTTCTGAGCTACAGATAGTGCATCACCATCATTTTCCATAGAAACTACAAGAATTTACTCTTGCAGTAAGAATACAAACAAATTGCACCCGTCTTTGATTTCTTGGATACACACGGATTTTGTGGTAGTTTTGGAGTAATATAAGGACAAATAGAGAGTAAACATTGTTTTTATGCCAAGAGGAGGTTGTTTCCTATATATTTCTACGAAATTGCAATTGGAATTACCCAACGGTTGCCCAAAATAGCAGGTTTGAAATATTTTTCGGTTTTTGACTGCCCTAACTCACTCTAATGGATTAAAGAGGGCATTCTAGGCCCCGAACAATTGAAATCTTCCTTTCTGAGCATCGGATAGTGTGTCACCATCGATTTCTACTGAAAAACTATAAGGATTTACTCTTGCTTTAAAAACACAAGCTATTAGACCCATCTCCAATTTCTGGGACTTGCACATATTTCGTGGGTGTTTTGGTCAAATATAAGGAGAAACAGAGAGTAAACATCGTTTCGGTGCGAAGAGGAGGTTGTTTCCAGTGTATTTCCACGAAATTTCAATTGGAATTACCCAACGGTTGTCCAAAAAAAAGGTTTGAAGTATTTTTAGGTTTCTGACTGCCCTAGCTCACTCTAATGGATTAAGGAGGGCATTCTAGGTCTCAAACGATCGAAATTTTTGTTCCTGAGCTTCGGATAGTGTGTCACCATCGATTTCTATATAAAAACTACAAGTATTTACTCTTGCTTTAAAAACACAAGCAATTGGACCCATCTCCGATTTCTGGGACTTGCACGGATTTCATGAGAGTTTTGGAAATTTTGTGTTATAGAGAGTAAACAATGTTTGTGTAATAGAGAGTAAACAATGTTTATTTGAGGAGAGGCGGTTGGCAATTTTGTGTAAATGTAGACAGTTTTGCCCAACACGCAAAACAGTCACATTTTTGCCAGTTGTGCGCACCGGGTAATTTTTGGTAAAAGCAGACAGTTTTGCTGATCGCGCAAAATTGTCACAATTTCGCTGGTTGTGCGCGCTGCGTAATTTTTGGAAAATGAAGACAGTTTTGCTCAGCGCGCAAAACGGTCACAATTTTGCCGACTATGCGCGCTGGATATTTTTTCTCAAATGTAGGCAGTTAAGCTCGGCGAGCAAAACAGTCTCAATTTTGCCGGTTGTGCGCGTTGAGTAATTTTGAACAAATGTTTACTGTTTTGCGCAGGGCGTAAAAAAGTCAAAATTTTGCCAATGTGCGCTCTGGATAATTTTGGGTACATGTCCACATTTTTGCACATGGGGAAAAATGGTCACAATTTTTTGCCGGTTGTGCACACATGGCAATTTTGAGTAAATGTAGACATTTTTGCACAACGTGGAAAACGATCATAATTTTGCCGGGTGTGTACGCGGGGTAATTTTGGGTAAATGTTGTCCTTTTTTGTGCAGCGTGCAAAACAGTCACAATTTTGTCGGCTGTGCACGCTGGGTAGTTTTGGGTAAATGTAGACAGTTTTGCTAGTACGCAAAACGGTCACAATTTTGCCGGTTTTGTGCGCTGGGTAATTTTGGGTAAATGTAGACTATTTAGTAATTTTAGGCAAATGTAGACACTTTTGTTCAGCACGTAAAACGGTCACAAATTTGCCGGATGTGCACCCTAGGTAATTATGGTTAAATCTAGACAAAATTGTCACCATTTTGCCGGTAGTGAGCGTTGAGTAATTTTGGGCACATGTAGACATTTTTGGTCAACGGGCAAAACAGTCACAATTTTGTAGGTTGTGTGCGCTGAGTAATTTTGAAAAATTTAGACAGTTTTGCTCAGCGCGCAAAACGGTCACCATTTTGCTGGTTGTCCGGGCAGAGTAATTTTGGGAAAATGTTGACATTTTTGTTCCGTGTGCAAAACGGTCACAATTTTGCCGGGTGTGGACGCTGGTAATTTTGGGTAAATGTAGACAGTTTTGCCTTGCGCGCAAAACGGTCACAATTTTACCCGCTCTGTACGCTGAGTAATTTTGGTTAAATGTAGACATTTTTGCTCAGCGCGTAAAATGTTACAATTTTAAAGGTTGTGCGCGCTGGGTCACTTTGGGTAAATCTAAACATATTAGGTCAGCCCGCAAAATGGTCACAAGTTTGCAGGTTGTGTGTGCTAGCTCACTTTCGGTAAATGTAGACATTATTTGCGTAGCGCGTAAAATGTTCACAATTTTGCAGGTTGTGCTCACTGGGTAATTTTGGGTAAATGTAGACAGTATTGCCCATCGCGCAAAATGGTCACATTTTTGCCGGTTGTGCGCACTGGGTAATTTTGGGCAAATTTAGACTGTTTTGCTCAGCGCGCAAAACTGTCACAATTTTGCTCGTTGTGCTCGCCGGGTAATTTTAGGAAAATGTAAGCAGTTTTCTTCAGCGCGCAAAACGGTCACAATTTTGTTGGTTGTGCGGGCAGAGTAATTTTGGGTAAATGTTGACATTTTTTCTCAGAGCGCAAAACGGTGACAATTTTGCCTGGTGCGTGCACTAATAAATTTGGGTAAATATAGACATTTTTGCCCAGCGTGCAAAACGGTCGCAATTTTACCATGTGTGCGCGCTGGTAATTTTGGGTAATGTAGACAGTTTTGCCCAGCGCGCGAAACTGTCACAATTTTGCCGGGTGTGCGCGCTGGAACTTTTGGGTAAATGTATACAGTTTTGCTCAGCGCACAAAACTGTCCCAATTTTGTCGGGTCGCTGGAACTTTTGGGTTCCCAATTTTGTCGGGTTCACAATTTTTCTGGGTCGCTGGAACTTTTGGGTAAATGTAGACAGTTGTGACAGTTTTCCTCAGAGCGCAAAACGGTCACAATTTTGCCGGGTGTGCGCGCTGGTACTTTTGGGTAAATGTAGACAATTGTGACAGTTTTACTCTGCGCGCAAAACTGTCACAATTTTGCCGGGTGTGGGTGCTGGTACTTTTGGGTACACGTAGAAAGTTTTACTTAGCGCGCAAAAAAGATCACAATTTTGCAGGTTGTGCACGCTGAGTCATCTCGGTAAATGTAGACATATTTGGGCAACGCACAAAACAGTCACAATTTTGCAGGTTGAGCGCGCTGGGTCACTTTGGGTGAACGTAGACATTATTTGCGCAGTGTGCAAACAGTCACAATGTTGCGGGTTGTGCACGTTAGGTATTGTGTAAATGGAGACAGTTTTGCCCAGCACGCAAAACGGCTACATTTTTTCCGGTTGTGCGCACTGTGTAACTTTGGATAAATGTAGTCAGTTTTGATCAGTGCGCAAAACTGTCACAATTTCGCCGGTTGTGCGCGCTGCGTAATTTTTGGAAAATGTAGACAGTTTTGCTTAGCGCGTAAAACGGTCACAATTTTGCCGACTGTGCGCAGTTAAGCTCGGTGCGCAAAACGGTCTCAATTTTCACGGTTGTGCATGTTGAGTAATTTTGGACAAATGTATACTGTTTTGCGCAGGGCGCAAAACAATCACAATTTTGCCGGCTGTGCACGCTGGGTAATTTTGGGTAAATGTAGACCGTTTTGCTAGGATGCAAAACGGTCAAAATTTTGCCGGTTTTGTGTGCTTGGTAATTTTGGATAAATGTAGACTATTTTGTAATTTTAGGTAAGTGTATACAATTTTGCTGGTTGTACGGGCCGAGTAATTTTGGTTAAATATAGACATTTTTGCTCAGCGCATAAAATGGTACAATTTTGCAGGTTGTGTGCGCCGGGTCACTTTGAGTAAATGTAGACATATTTGGCCAGTGCGTAACACGGTCACAATTTTGCAGATTGTGCGTGCTGGGTCACTTTGGGTAAATGTAGACATTATCTGCATAGCGCGGAAAACGGTCATAATTTGCCGGTTCTGCGCACTGGGTAATTTTGGTTAAATTTAGACAGTATTGCCCAGCACGAAAAACGGTCACATTTTTGCCGTTTGTGCGTACTGGGTAATTTTGGGTAGATGTACACATTATTTGCGCAGTGCGCAAGACAATCACAATGTTGCGGATTGTGTGTGCTGGGTAATTTTGTGTAAATGTAGACAGTTTTGCCCAGCACGCAAAACGGTGACATTTTTGCCGGTTGTGTCACTGTGTAATTTTGGGTAAATGTAGACATTTTTGCACATCGCGCAAAACTGTCACAATTTCGCCGGTTGTGCACGCTGCGTAATTTTTGGAAAATATTGGCAGTTTTGCTCAGCGCGCAATACAGTCACAATTTTGCTGACAGCGTGCGCTGGGTAATTTTGTTCAAATGTAGGCAGTTTAGCTCTGCGCGCAAAACGGTCTCAATTTTGCCGGTTGTGCGCGTTGAGTAATTTTGGGCAAATGTACACTGTTTTGCGCAGGGCGCAAAACAGTCACAATTTTGTCGGCTGTGCGCGTTGGATAATTTTGGGTAAATGTAGATAGTTTTGCTAGTACGCAATACGGTCACAATTTTGCCGATTTTGCGCGCTAGGTAATTTTGGGTAAATGTAGATTATGTTGTAATTTTAGGTAAATGTAGGCAATTTTGCGCAGAACGCAAAACTGTCACAATTTTGCAGGTAGTGCGTGCTGGATCACTTTGGGTAAATGTAGATATTATTTGCATAGCGCGTAAAACGGTCACAATTTTGCCGATTGTGCGCACTGGGTAATTTTGGGTAAATGTAGACAGTATTGCCGAGCGCGCAAAACGGTCACATTTTTGCCAGTTGTGTGCATTGGGTAATTTTGGGTAAATGTAGACTGTTTGCTCAGCGCGCAAAACTGTCACAATTTTGCTGGGTGTGCACGCTGGTATTTGTGGGTAAATGTAGACAGTTTTGCTCAGCGCGCAAAACTGTCACAATTTTGCCGGGTTGTGCGCGCCGAGTCACTTTGGGTAAATGTAGACATATTTGATCAGCGCACAAAACAGTCACAATTTTGCAGGTTGTGCGCGATGGGTCACTTTGGGTAAATGTAGACATTATTTGCGGTGTGCGCAAAACAATCACAATGTTGCGGATTGTGCGCGCTGGGTAATTTTGTGTAAATGTAGAAAGTTTTGCCCAGCACGCAAAACGGTTTCATTTTGCCGGTTGTGTGCACTGTCACAATTTCACCGGTTGTGCGCACTGGTTTTTGGAAAATGTGGGCAGTTTTGCTCAGCGCGCAAAACGGTTACAATTTTGCCGACTGCACGCAGGGTAATTTTGTTCGAATGTAGGCAGTTTAGCTTGGCTCGTAAAACGGTCTCATTTTGCTGGTTGTGCGCGTTGAGTAACTTTGGGGTAATGTATTCTGTCTTGCTCTGGGCGCAAAACAGGCACAATTTTGTCGGCTGTACGCGCTGGATAATTTTGGGTAAATGTTGACATTTTTGCACAAGGGGGAAAACGATCACAATTTTTGCCGGTTGTGCACACATGTCAATTTTGGGTAATGTAGACATTTTTGCACAGCGCATAAAACGGTCACAATTTTGCCGGTTGTGCACGTTGGGTAATTTTGGGTAAATATAGTCATTTTTTTCGCATCGCCCAAAACAGTCACAATTGTGCTGGCTGTGCGCGCTGGGTAATTTTGGGTAAATGTGTCCAGTTTTGCTAGTACGCAAAATAGTCACAACTTAGCCGATTTTGGGCATTAGGTAATTTTGGGTAAATGTAGACTATTCTATAATTTCAGGTAAATGTAGACAATTTTGCGCAGCGCGTAAAACGGTCACAATTTTGCCGGTTGTGCAGGCTGCGTAATTTTGGGTAAATGTAGACAGTTTTGACCAGCGCGCAAAACAAACAAATTTTTGCCGGTTGTGCGCCCTTGGTAATTTTGGGTAAATGTAGACTGTTTTGCTCAGCGCGCAAAACTGTCACAATTTTGCTAGGTGTGCGCGCTGGTACTTTTGGGTAAATGTAGATAGTTTTGCTCAACGCGTAAAACTGTCACAAGTTTGCCGGGTTGTGCGCGCTGAGTAACTTTGGGTAAATTAAGACATATTTGGTCAGCGCACAAAACAGTCACAATTTTGCCGGTTGTGCGTGCTGGGTCACTTTGGGTAAATGTAGACATTATTTGCGCAGTGCGCAAAATGGTCACAATGTTGTGGGTTGTGTGCGTTGGGTAATTTTGTATAAATGTAGACATTTTTGCACAGGGCGTAAAACGGTCATAATTTTTGCCGGCTGTTCACACATGGCAATTTTGGGTAAATGTAGACATTTTTGCACAGCGCGTAAAACGGTCACAATTTTGCTGATGTGCACGCTGGGTAATTTTGGGTAAATGTAGTCATTTTTAGCGCAGCGCGCAAAATAGTCACAATTTTGCCGGCAGTGCGCGCTGGATTATTTTGGGTAAATGTAGACAGTTTTGCTAGTACGCAAAACAGCCACAATTTTGCCAGTTTTGCGCGCTGGGTAATTTTGGATAAATGTAGACTATTTTGCAACTTCAGGTAAATGTAGACAGTTTTGCTCAGCGCGCAAAACGGTCACAATTTTGCCGGGTTGTGCGGGGTGAGTAATTTTGGGTAAATGTAGACTGTTTTGCCTAGCGCGCAAAACGGTCACAATTTTGCCGACTCTGCGCGCTGAGTAATTCTGGGCGTAAATGGTCACAATTCTGCTGGTTGTGCGCGCTGGGTCACTTTGGGTAAACGTAGACATTATTTGCATAGCGCTTAAAATGGTCACAATTTTGCCGGTAGTGCGCACTGTGTAATTTTGGGTAAATGCAGACAGTTTTGCCCAGCGTGCAAAACAGTCGCATTTTTGCCTGTTGTGCGCACTGGGTAATTTTGGGTAAATGGAGACTATTTTACACAGCGCGCAAAACTGTCACAATTTTGCCAGTTGTGCACGCTGGGTAATTTTTGTAAAATGTAGACAGTTTTCGTCAGCGCGCAAAATGGTCACAATTTCGCCTGTTGTGCGGGCTGCGTAATTTTGGGTAAATGTTGACATTTTTTCTCAGAGCGCAAACCGGTGACAATTTTGCCAGGTGTGCACACTGGTAATTTTGGTTAAATGTAGACAGTTTTGTCCAGCGCGCAAAACTGTCACAATTTTGCCTGTGCACGCTGGTACTTTTGGGTAAATGCATACAGTTTAGCTCAGCGCCCAAAACGGTCACAATTTTGTCGGTTGTCCGCGCTGAAGAATTTTGGGAAAATTTAGACAGTTTTGCTCAGCGAGCAAAACGGTCACAATTTTGTCGGTTGTGCGGGCTGAGTAATTTTGGGTAAATGTTCACAGTTTTGCCCAGCTCGTAAAACGGTTACAATTTTGCCGGCTCTGCACGCTGAGTAGTTTTGGTTAAATGTAGACATTTTTGCTTAGCGCGTAAAATGGTCTTAATTTTGGTCACTTTGGGTAAATGTAGACATATTTGGTCAGCGCGCAAAACAGTCTCAATTTTACTGGTTGTGCACGTTGGGTCACTTTGGGTAAATGTAGACATTATTCGCGTAGCGTGTAAAACGGTCACAATTTTGCCGGTTGTGCGCACTGGGTAATTTTGGGTAAATGTAGACAGTTTTCCCAACGCGCAAATCCGTCATATTTTTTCCGTTTGTGCGCCCTGAGAAATTTTGGATAAATGTTGATATTTTTGTTCAGCTTGCAAAACTGTCACAATTTTGCCTGTTGTGCGCAATGGGTAATTTTTGGAAAATGTAGACAGTTTTCGTCTGCGCGCAAAAAGGTCACAATTTTCCCGGTTGTGCGGGCTACGTAATCTTGGGTAAATGTTGACATTTTTTCTCAGAGCGCAAAAAGGTCAAAATTTTGCCGGGTGTGTGCACTGGTCATTTTGGATAAATGTAGACATTTTTGCCCA
>JAULAV010009081.1:0-28005 GCA_030789695.1 Scilla litardierei
CAAATGGAACGACTATTTCAAGCTATTATCTAGCATTACAACTCGATCGAGCTAGCATGGTGACTCGACCGAGCTAGCATGGTGACTCGACCGAGCAGACCTTCTACTCGACCAAGCCAGGCCCAAATAGAGCAGTGTTTTGGAAAGAATTTTAGATTACTATAGCTCGATCAAGTGGAGGGGCTACACGATCGAGTAGCCCCATAAAATCCTAAAGCAGAAGAAGCAACCAAAGTGGAGCCGTTTCTCGCTCGACCGATCGGGGCCGCTACTCAACCGAGTAGGGTGCCACGACCAGACTACTTGGTGGGCCCGATTGCCCATGATACCAAAATTTTATGGGGTCCATACCCCTTGTATTTAAGCACAATTTTAAAATTATTTTAGAGAGCTTGTTATTTTCTTTAGTAGAGTTTTCGAGTTTAGTTTTTAGAGAGAGTCTCATAGCTGTCCCTAATTTGTAGAAAAAAAGGCTTGGATTTTTATTGGAGATTTTTGCTTTGAATCTTAAGGGCCTTAATTATCTGCGATTAACTATCACCCTACAATGTTTTAGTAATGATTTCTAATCCTCTTATGATTTATTTGATGTCTTCTATTGCTATGATGAATTCTTTTGCTTTGGATAAATCTTGCATTGCCATTTCCATGATCTATGAGTAGTCTTATCTAGGGCTGATCTTAGGATTTAGATGTAAAGGTAGGATTTTTATATTGTCATGGCTAAAGAGGATATATTTTGGTTGATCCAGCCAAGTTTGTAGGAGATCTTGTACTGGGATCGTGAGCATGACAGTGGCACACTTGCTTAATGAGTATCATATGAACTTAATTAGGCACGTTAGTGAATTCAATTAGGATTCGTGACCATGACAGTGGCATGCACTTTGATGGTTTCCACCGACGTCCTATATTACTAATTTGATGACTATGACAGTAGCATCGATGAGAGCCACCAATTCACATATTAAAGCTCTGATTTACGACAGTGGTATAAGTAGAGATTTAGAATAGTTGTCGACCGTAATACATGGATCGTGTGTGAGGCTATCCATGACGGTGTGGCCGAATACGGGATACGTTAGACGAATGGTACAACGATAGTTGGCCATGAGTTATACATCTTATACGCGACAATCTCTTCCTAATAAAGCGAATTCAATGTATGAATTCTTACTTAACATCGATATCTGACAATCATAGTGGTGACTCCTAACGCCCTAGTCTTTTTATACTGTTCACAACCTTCTTGAGAGACAGCAGTGACAACCAACTTGAGTATGCCAGCTGACATTGTTCTAAGATCTAGAAAATACCCAAGTCTATAAACATCAGCTGCCTGTGGGTTCGACATCTTTCTATACTTCAAAGCCTGACATCTTGCACTTGCGGTAATTTCTGGGGTTAATTTAGGAACGCATTTAGCCCTTGGCACTGTTAACAATGATTTATCTCTGTGTAATTTGTGGTATAACTATGTGAGTTTTGAGGTTAATTCTGGGTGCATCACACTCCTATTTCATCAATGTTCATGATATTTTTTGGGTGTTTGTATGGTCGAATCATACAATTTAAAGTTGTGGGGTTAGACTTAATGGTAACCAATATTAACGTATACTATTGTTTATCCTCAATTATTTGTATAACATTGGCGATTGGTTTCCAGGTCAAAGTGAGATACTTAAACTTGGCCTATGGGGAAATTATTCAATTCCTAAAGACAATCCATCTGCTTATGATAGTGATTTGCAAGGTGAAATTTGGGCATTGGTCTAAGAAATCCATGGTGCTGCAGTTTTGATTCCAAGGGCCTTCTTATTTTTCATGTGCAGATGTTGGCAGGTAATACAAGTATATCTAGTTACTTCCCCCCATTTTCAAGCTATTTTTCATGTAACCACTGCACAAGCCCGAACCTACAACTAACTTGATGAGAGGAGTTTCTTCCTCTCAAAAGATGACCGCCCGTTTCGTCCAACGAAGCACAAGAGTGCCAACTTTTAACAACTACGATGCTTAAAATTCGTTAATAGCAAAGCTATCTTTGTACCTTTTGTGCGATAATTCCCTTGCACATGAATTTCCTCTTTCAAAGAAAAATTCGATTTTTATTGTACCAATTTTTTATCTTTGTAATCAATGTCTTTTATTCATAAAAATTTGATTTTTATCATAAAAACATCGATTTTTGATCCATAAATTACAGATCTAAACATATTCTTGAGGAAAAATCGGTTTAGATCAACTTTTGATTTAATACCTCTAGATCTATCCTCCAGATCTAGCGACGGTTGAGATGCCTCGGTAGATTTGACGAATCGTTCTTCGCCGCCAAAGATCGTCGTAAAATCTCTTGATTGGAGCGTGTTGCACAAATCTAGGAATACCACTAGATCTGTCGTCCTACGAAGCTTTTCGTCACGATCCACGCATCCACTCCTCTCTCAAGCCGTTACGAAAAAATTCGTCAGAGCTTTGTCGCATCATTTTTTTTCTCTATGAGCATAACTCGAGCTGATAACGTGTTGAGAGTTGAGAAAATCATAGTCTATGGTGAAGGTCATAGCTCTTATATTAATATAATTTAAACGTTACAAGATGGTGGATACCAAGAGCCTTTCACACCAAAGGTCTCATTTATAACAATTTGAATTTTTGGCCTAATTTTGCATTTTTCTTATTTTTCAGATGAAGATGGTGATCTCCTGGTTCCAACAGATATTTTTGCAGATTTTTCTGAGCTACAAGCTATTTTCAATATTTTCTATAAGATATGTATCTTTATATTAAATGATATGCTTTTCATAGCCTAATTTTGTCTTCTCTTATTTTTAAGTTTAAGACGCTTATCTCCCGGTTCAAACGGAAATTTTTATCGATTTTACTTAGCTCGGAGCTATTTTCTGTATTTTTGAAAGATATGGATTTTTTAGTAAATGATATGATTTTTGGCATAATTTTGTCTTCTCTTATTTTTCAGTTGAAGAAGGCGATCTATGTGTTACAATGGATATTTTTACCAATTTTTCTAAGGTTGGGGCTATTTTCTGCTTTTTCTGAAAGATATGTGTCTTTTATTAAATGATATCATTTTGGTGTAATTTTGCCATCTCTTATTTTTCAGTTGAAGATGGCGATTGCAACGAAGATTTTTTGCTGAATTTTCTCTGTTCGGAGTTATTTTCTACATTTTATTGAAGATATGGATCTTTTATTAAATGACATGATGTTTAGCCTAATTTGTCTTCTCTTATTTTTCAGTTGAATATGGCGATCTCCTGGTTCCAACGGACATTTTTGCGGATTTTTTAGCTCGGTACTATGTTTCAACATTTTTTGGAAGTTATGGATCTTTTATTAAATTATATGATTTTTTGGCCTAATTGTTTCTTCTCTTACTTTTTCGTTGAATATGAAGATCTCCTGATTCCAATGGTCACTTTTGCAGATTATTCTGGCATCATGGCTATTTTTAAGTTTTCTGAACGATATGCATCTTTTTATTAAATGATATGATTTTGATCTAATTTTGTCTTCTTTTATTTTTCAGTTGAAGATGGCGATCTTTCGATTCCAACAGACATTTTTGCATATTATTCTGACTCGGGGTTATTTTCTAAATTTTCTGGAAGATATGCATCTTTTTATTAAATGATATGTTTTTTGCCCCAATTTTTTCTTCACTTATTTTTTGGTTGAAGATGTCGATCTCCAGTTCCAACAGACATTTTTGCATATGTTTCGCAGCTCGTTGCTATTTTCTACATTTTATGTAAAATATGGATCATTTTATTAAATGATACTATTTTTATATCATACATTTGTCTTCTGTTATTTTTTTAGTTGAATTTGGCGATATACCAGTTCCAACAGACATTTTTACAGATTTTTCTTAGCCTGGGGCTATTTTTCTACATTTTATGGAAGATATGGATCATTTTAATAAATGATATGATTTTTTGGCCTAGTTTTATCTTCTCTTATTTTTCGGTTGAAGATGGCATTCTCCCAGTTCCAACGGATATTTTTGCAGATATTTTTATCATAGAGGCTATTTTCTACACTCATGCAGTTTTTTATGAGCTCCTGGCTATTTTCTAGATTTTCTGTAAGATATGTATCTTTAAATTAAAATATATGATTTTTATAGCCTAATTTTGTCTTCACTTATTTTTCAGTTGATGATGGTGATCTCCCAGTTCAAACAGATATTTTTGCGGATTTTACTTGGATATCTTTGCGGATTTTTTGACATAGAGGATATTTTTGACATTTATCCGGTTTTTATGAGCTCCGGGTTATTTTCTAAATTTTCTGTAAGATATGTATCTTTAAAATAAAAGATATGATTTTTGTGGCCTAATTTTATCTTCTCTTATTTTTCAGTTGAAGATGGCGATCTCCCTGTTCAAATAGATATTTTTGCGGATTTTACTTTGCTCAGAGCTATTTTTTGCATTTTCTGGAAGATATGGATCTTTTTATTAAATGATATAATTTTTTGCATAATTTTGTCTTCTCTTTTTTTAGTTGAAGATAGCGATCTCTCTGTTCCAACAGACATTTTTTGCGGATTTTTCTGACTCGAGGCTTTTTTCTCATTTTCTAAATTTTCTGGAAGATATGTATCATTTTACTAAATGATATCATTTTGGCCTAATTTTCTCTTCTTTATTTTTAGTTGAGATGGCATCTCCCTGTTGCAACGGACATTCTTGGGAATTTTCTGTGCATAGTGCTATTTTCTTCTCTTTAGTGAAGATATAGATCTTTTTATTAAATGATATGATTTTTAAGCCTAATTTTGTCTTCTCTTATTTTCAGTTGTACATTTCGATCTCTCGATTCCAACGGATATTTTTTGCCGACTTTTCTAAGCTCCGAACTATTTTTCTACTTTTTCGGAAAGTTATGGATATTTTTATTAAATGGTGGTTTTTGGCCTAATTTGTCTTCTCCTAGTTTCAGTTGAAGATGGCGATCTCCCGGTTCATACGAACATTTTTCAGATTATTCTAACCCGTTGATTATTTTCTAAATTTTCTTGAAGATATGGATATTTTTTATTAAATGATATGATTTTTGGCCTAATTTTTTATTCCCTTATTTTTCAGTTGAAAATGTCGATCTCCCGGTTCCAACAGAAATTTTGCAGATTTTTCGAAGCTCGATGCTATTTTCTACATTTTATGGAACATATGGATTTTTTTAAACGATATGATTTTTATATCCTAAGTTTTACTTCTCTTAGTTTAAGTTGAATATTGTGATCTACCAGTTCCAGCGAACATTGTTTACTGATTTTTGTTAGCTTGGGTGATATTTTTATTTATTTTATGGATTTATGGATCATTTTATTAAATGATATGATTTTTTGGCCTAATGGTTTGTCTTCTCTTATTTTTTCAGTTGAAGATGACGTTCTCCATTTCCAACGAAGATTTTTGTGGAATTTTTACCTAGAGGCTGTTTTCTACATTTTCTGGAAGATAAGGATCTTTTTATTAAATAATATAATTTTTGACCTAATTTTGTAAGCTATGATCTTTAGATTAAATTATATACAATTTTATCCTAATTTGTCTCCTGTTATTTTCAGTTGAAGATGGCAATCTCCTGGTTCCAACGGACATTTTTGCGGATTTTTCCGAGCTCGAGGCTATTTTCTATGTTTAATTGAAGATATGACTCTTTTTATTAAATGATATGATTTTTGTAGCTTAATTTTGTCATTTCTTTTTTTCAATTGAAGATAGCGGTTTCCCGCTTCCACGGATATTTTTGCGGATTTTTCTCGGGACTATTTTTCTACATTTTCGGGTAGTTATGGATCTTTTTATTAAACGATATGTCTTTTGACCTAATTTTTTCTTCTCTTATTTTTCAGTCGAAGATACTGATCTCCTGGTTCCACAGAAATTTTTGCGGATTATTCTGACCTCATGTCTATTTTATAATTTTCTAGAAGATATGGATCTATTTGTTAAATGATGTGATTTTTGGCCTAATTTTGTCTTCTCTTATTTTTGAGTTGAAGATGACGATCTCTCGGTTCCAACGGACATTTTTGCAATTTTATGCGCTCTTTGATATTTTCTACATTTTATGGAAGATATGAATTTTTTAAAATGATATGATTTTTATATCCCATGTTTGTCTTCTCTTATTTTTTTTGTTGAAGATGGCGATCTACCGGTTTCAACGGACATTTGTGTTGATTTTTCTTAACTTGTGGCTATTTTTATATATTTTCTGAAGAAATGAATCTTTTCATAAATGATATGATTTTTTGGTATAATTTTGTCTTTTCTTATATTTCAGTTGAAGATGGCGTTCTCTCAGTTCCAACGGAGATTTTTGCAGAATTTTTTCCTAGAGGCTATTTTTCTACATTTTCTAAACTTATGGATCTTTTTACTAAATAATATAATAATTTGACCTAATTTTGTCCTCTCATATTTTTCAGATGAAGATAGCGATCTCACGGGTCCAATAGACGTTTTTTCGATTGTTCTGAGATCCAGGCTGTTTTCAACGTTTGTGTATGATATTAATATTTAGATTAAATGATATTAGCCTAATTCATCTCCTCTTATTTTTTAGTTGAAGATGGCGATCTCCCGGTTCCAACGGACATTTTTTGCGGATTTTTTCTGAGATCGGGGCTATTTTCTACATTTAATTAATGATATGGCTCTTTTTATTAAATGATATGATTTTTTGTAGCCCAATTTTGTCTTTTCTTATTTTTTTTCCAATTGAAGATGACAATCTCCCGGTTCCAATTGACATTTTTGCGGGATTTTTCTAAGCTCAAGACTATTTTTCTGCATTTTCGGGAAGTTATGGATCTTTTATAAATGATATGCTTTTGACCGAATTTTGCCTTCTCTTATTTTTTTTCAATTGAAAATACTGAACTCCTGGTTCTAACAGACATTTTTGCGGATTATTCTAACCTCGGTCTATTTTCTTAATTTTCTAGAAGATATGGATCTATTTGTTAAATGATATGATATTTGGCCCAATTTTGACTTCTCTTATTTTTCAGTTGAAGATTGCGATCTCTCGGTTCCATCGGACATTTTTGTAGTTTGTATGAGCTCGGTGATATTTTCTACATTTTATGGAAGCTATGAATCTTTTTTAAATGATATGTTTTTTGTATCCTATGTTTGTCTTCTCTTATTTTTCAGCTGAAGATTTCGATCTACAAGTTTCAACGGATATTTTTGCTGATTTTCTTAACTTGTGGCTATTTTTACATTTTCTGGAAGATATGAATTTTTTATTAAATGATATGATTTTTGGCATAATTTTGTCTTCACTTTTTCAGTTGAAGATGGCAATCTACCATTTCAACAGATATTTGTGCGGAATTTTTTAAGAGCTACGTGCTATTTTCTAAATTATATTGTAAGATATTGATTTTTAAATTAAATGATATGATTTTTTATAGCCTAATTTTGTATCTCTTATTTTTTTAGTTGAAGATGGCATTTTTCGGGTTCCAACGGATATTTTTACGGATTTTTTGAGCTCGGGGCTATTTTTCAACATTTCGGGAAATTATGGATCTTTTTATTAAATGAAATGATTTAGGCCTAATTTTGTCTTCTATTATTTTTTCATTGAAGATGGTGATCGTCCTATTCCAATGGATTTTTCGCGGATTTTTCTGAGCTCTGGGCTATTTTCTAAATTTTTTGTAGGATATGAATTTTTATATTAAACGATCTGATTTTTATAGCCTAACTTGTCTTCTCTGATTTTTCAGTTGTAGATGGCGACTTTCGGTTCCAACGGCCAATGTTGCAGATTTTTCTAAGCTCGGAACTATTTTCTATAGTTTATTGAAAATTGTATCTTTTTATTAAATGATATGATTTTTGTATCCTAAGTTGTCTTCTCTTCTTTTCTATTGATATGGCAATCTCTCGGTTCCAACGGACATTTTTGCGGATTTTCTGAGCTCGACACTATTTTTCTACATTTTCTATAAAGATTTGAATCTTTATATTAAATGATATGATTTTTGGCCTAATTTTACCTTCGCTTATTTTTAAGTTGAGGATGGCGATCTCCGGTTCCAACGGACATTTTTACAGATTATTCTGACTTCAGTGATATTTTCTAATTTTTCTGGAAGATATTGATATCTTATTAAATGATATGATTTTGGACTAATTTTGTCTTCTCTTATTTTTTCAGTAGAAGATGGCGATTTTCTGATCTAACGGATATTTTTGTAGATTTTTCTGTATGGAAGATATGTATCTTTTTACTTAATGATATAATTTTTATATCCTACATTAGTCTTCTCTTATTTTTTTAGTTAGAGATTGCGATCTACCGGTTCCAACGGACATTTTTGTATATTTTTCTTAGCTGTGGCTATTTTTCAACATTTTCTTGAAGATATGGATCTTTTTATCAAATAATATGATTTTTTGGCCTCATTTTGTCTTCTCTTTTTTAGTAGAAGATGATGATCTCTCGGTTCCAACGGACATTTGTACGGATTTTCTGAGCTGTGGGCTATTATTTACATTTTCTGTAAGATGTGGGTTTTTATATTAATTGATATGATTTTTATAGTCTAATTTTGTCTTCTGTTATTTTTCAGTTGAGGATGGCGATCTCCCATTCTGATGGACATTTTTATAGATGTTTAAGAACTTGGGGCTATTTTTATATATTTTCGGGAAGGTTTGAATCTTTTTATTAAACGATATGATTTTTTTTTGCCTAATTTTGTCTTCTTTTATATTTTTTCCGTTGAAGATAGCGATCTCCTGATTCCAACGGACATTTTTAGGGATTTTTCTGAGGTCCAGGTAAATTTTCTAAATTTTCAGTAAGAAATGAATCCTTATATTAAATGATATGATTTTTAATCCTAATTGTGTCTTCTCTTATTTTTCAATTAAAGATGGTGATCTCCTGGTTCCAATGGACATTTTTGCGGATTTTTCTGACCTCGTAGCTTTTTCTAAATTCTCTATAAGATCTGGATCTATTTATTAAAGAATTTGATTTTTGGCCTAATTTTGTCTTCTCTTATTTTTCAGTTGATGATGGCGATCTCCGGTTCGAACGGACATTTTTTCGAATATTTCTGAGCTCTGATCTATTTTCTACAATTTCTGCATGATATGAATTTTTATATTAAATGATATGATTTTTATAATCTAATTTTATCTTCTCTTATTTTTCAGTCGAAAATGGAAATCTCCCAATTCCAACGTACATTTTTGCAGATTTTTCAGAGATCGGTGCTATTTTTCCTAAATTTCGAGAAGTTATGATTTTTTTATTAAATGATATGATTTTTGGTCTAATTTGCTTTCCCTTATTTTTAAGTTGAAGATGGCAATATCCCGGTTCTAACGGACATTTTTGCAGATTATTTTGACCTTGGGGCTATTTTCTAAATTTTCTGAAAGATATGGATCTTTTAATATATTATATGATTTTGACCTAAGTTTGTCTTCTCTTTTTTTCAATTGAAGATGGCGATCTCCCGGTTCCAATGGAAACTTTGCGGATTTTTTGAGCGCGGTGCTATTTTCTATATTTTATGGAAGATATGGATCTTTTTATTAAATGATATTATTTTTATATCATACGCTTCTCTTCTCCTATTTTTTAAGTAGAAGATGGCGATCTACCGGTTCCGGTACACATTTTTGCGTATTTTTCTTAGCTTCGGGCAATTTTTCTATATTTTCAGGAAAATATGTATCTTTTTATTAAATGTTATAATTTTTGGCCTAATTTTGTCTTCTCTTTTTTCTGTTGCTGATGGCGATCCTTCAGTTCCAACGGGCATTTTTGCGGATTTTTGTGTGCTCCTGGCTATTTTCTATAAGATATGGATCTTTATATTAAATGATATGATTTTTACAGCTTAATTTTGTCTTCTCTTATTTTTCTTTGGAAAATGGCGATCTCCCGGTTCAAACTGACATTTTTGCGGATTTTCTGAGCACGGGGCTATTTTTCTACATTTTGGTAAGTTATGTATTTTTATTAAATGATATGATTTTTCACCTAATTTTGTCTTCTCTTATTTTTTAAGTTGAAGATGGCGATCTGCATGTTCCAACAGACATTTTTGCGGATTTATCTGACCTCGGAATATTTTATAAATTTTCTGGAAGATATTGATCTTCTTATTAAATGATATGATTTTTGGCTTAATTTTGTCTTCTCTTATTTTTTTCAGTTGATGCTATCGATCTCCTTGTTCAAACGGACAGTTTTGCTGATTTTTCTGGGTTCGATGCTATTTTCTACGTATTATGGAAGATTGTTTCTTTTTATTAAACGATATGATTTTTATAGCCTACGTTCTCTTCTCTTGTTTTTTTCAGTTGAAGATGACGATCTACTGATTCCAACGGACATTTTTGCTGATTTTTCTTAGGTTGGGGTAATTTTTCTACATTTCTTGGAATATATTGACCCTTTTATTAGATGATATGATTATTTGGCATAATTTCATCTTCTCTTTCTTTCAATTGAAGATGGCGATCTCCCGGTTCCAACTGACATTTGAGCAGATATTTCTGAGCTCCGGGCTATTTTCTACATTTTCTGTAAGATATTGATCTTTTTATTAAATGATATGTTTTACAGCCTAATTTTATCTTCTCTCTTTTTAGTTGATGATGGCCAGTTCCCGGTTCAAATGGACATTTTTGCAGATTTTTCTGAGCTCGGAACTATTTTCTACAGTTATGGAATATATGAATCTTTTTATTAAATGATATTATTTTGTTCTAATTTTGTCTTCTCTTAGTTTTAAGTTGAAGATGGCGATCTTCCTGCTCCAATGGACATTTCTACAGATTTTTCTGTTCTTGGATCTATTTTCTACATTTTATTGAAGATATGCATCTTTTTATTAAATGTTTTGATTTTTTTTCGCCTAATTTTGTCTTCTCTTATTTTTAAGTTGAAGATGGCTATCTCCCAGTTCCAAAAACATTTTTGCGAATTTTTCCGCGCTTGGGACTATTTTCTACATTTTCTGTACGTTATGGATCTTTTTATTAAATAATATGATTTTTGCCTAAATTTTCTTCTCTTTTTTTGGTTGACAATGGCGATCTCCCAGTTCCAGCGAACATTTGTGCAGCTTTTTCTAAGCTCCAGGCATTTTCTAAATTTTCTGTAAGATTTGAATCTTTATATTAATTGATTTGATTTTATAGGCTAATTTTTGTCTTCTCTTATTTTTCAATTGAAAATGATGATCTCTTGGGTCCAACAGATATTTGACAATTTGTCTAGCTCGAGGATATTTTTATACATTTTTGGAAGTTATGTATGTTTTTATTAAATTATATGATTTTTGGCCTAATTTTGTCGTCTCTTATTTTTTCGTTGAAGACGTCGATCTCTCGATTACAAAGGACATTTTTAGGGATTTTTCTGAGCTCTGAGCTATTTTCTAAATTTTCATGAATCTTTATATTAAATCATTACGATAAAAAAGACATTTAATAGCACATGTTAAATAATGCTTGCCAATTATAAGCGATGTTTATAGATGCATAGATAATAGACATCGCTTCTTTCTGCAAGCGATGTTAAAGGTCGGATAATAGACAACGCTTCTTTCTGCAAGTGTTGTTTATTAGAGGCACAGATAATAGACATCGCTTCTTTGTTCACTCATTGTTAAAGGTCAGATAATAGACATCGCTTCTTTCTGCAAGCGCTGTTAAAGGTAAGATAATAGACATCGCTTCTTTCTGCAAGCGTTGTTTATTAGAGGCACAAATAATAGACATCGCTTCTTTCTGCAAGTGCTGTTAAAGGTCAGATAATAGACATCGCTTCTTTCTGCAAGCGTGGTTAAAGGTCGAAAAATAGACAACGCTTCTTAAATAACGGTTCTTTTTACATAGAGCTGTTAAACAATTTTGTTTTAATAAAAATGGTTAGTATATCATAATTATTTAAATAAAAAATACTAAATTTTTTATCATACAAGAAATAAGTATTTCGATGTTATTAAAATTTTATTTTAAACCTTATTATCTATTAAATGGATAAATAATTAAATAAATTCCCAGCAGCAACAACAAATTAACGAGGTTCTTGAATTATTGATAGGACTGCTCATGTTTTGGAGGAATAGCCACGCCTCTTCCTGAATTATAAGCTAAATAAAAATCAATTCTAAAAAAATAACTACGTTTTTTGTGGAGGATTAACCACGTTTTTGTGGAGGAGCTGGAACAATTTATGGAAAAAACGGGCGACTCTTCCCGCAGAAAAGACCATATATTCACCGTTCTCTTTTAACCCTTCTATTCATCCCCAATAAATCTAGCCCATTATCTTTTCACTCTCAACCCTAAATGCCTCGAGTCCCTCCGATGCCGCTCTCATCTGACGCCTCGAGTCCCCTCCGACGCCACTCTCCTCCGACATGTCGAGTCCCCTAGATCGATCTCCTCCGATGCCGATCTCCTCCGAACCCTCGAGTCCCCTCTGACACCGCTCTCTACTAACACCGATCTCCTCAGACGCCTCGAGTCCTCTCTGATGCCACTCTCCTCTGATGTATCCTCTGACGCCGCTCTTCTCGATGCCTCGAGTCCCCTAGATCTCTCTCATCTGAAGCCTCGAATCCCCGTGATCTTTTGACTCTAAAAAAAATCTCTTTCCTACAGTGCCTTGAGAAAAAGGTTTGTGCTCGCATGGAAGGCCGGAGACGGGTGGTGCAAGAAGTGTATGGATTCTAAAGGGATTTGCAGGAATGATTAGAGCTTGACCAACGGTGCAGCCTGCTTATGCTCGAATTCAAGCAGCATCAACGAGAGCTGCGTATCGATCAAAGAGACGTGCAAACTTGTAAATAAACGGTATGTGCGAGTAATGTCAAACTTGTAAATACACAGTATATGCACGGGCCCATCCCACGTATCGCTCAGTTACTTCAGAAAACCGGAGGAGGAAACCAAAACCCACAAAAATTAAATAAAAGAATAACAATAGTGGTGGTCGACTAGGGTTTTTGCCTGAGGATGAGGAGGAGGAAGCACAGAACTTGACAGTGGAGGATTTTGAGAGATCGGATGCAAAGCCAGCACAAAAATTGATCGGCATCCACACCCGACAGATTTGGAAGCAATTTTGGGGGGACACCATCTTTGTTGAGGTAAATAGAGGAGAGATGGAAACCATTGGGATCTAATATGCAAATATACTAGTTTACTTCAGCGATTATAGGAATGTGGAGGGATTTTTTTACAAACTGCCCATTCGTTTTCGAAATCTCCGTCAGGAGTGAGATCTAATCAAAACTCCAACTGATACGGCCCTCCCAGTATGGGCCAGGACCGAACGACCCAAGCCCGCGTCACAAACCCCCAGGCCTGGGGAGAATGAGTCCCCCACAAAGAATCTGAGTTGGGTCGGCCTTCGATCGAAGCCGATGCAACCGCTGACCCACGCCAGCAGGAGTTAACCGCTCCTATCGCGCCCTCTTAATCACCATTAAGGGGCCTCATTACGTCCACCTTCATGACCTATGAAGGTGCCATTAAAGGGTAGATGACCGGGGCGAGATGAGGGGATGTCGAGGAGACTTGGCTGGGGAAGACTCCTATAAAGCGACTCGAGGAACAACGTGCAAAAGGACACTTCCTTGATACCCAAAACACTGAGGTATTCCTCTTACATGACCTTGTCTTCCACCATATAACTCTCCTCCACAGCTCGGCCCGAGGACTCGTGTATCAACCTCCCCATGACCTATACCGATCCCATTGAGCATCCTTCAGATCCGTTCTGACCTAGGCATTATAGGGGATTTGGTCGGAACCAAAGTCTGACCCCCAGACGAGCTTTCTCGTCTGTCCATGTCAAGTAAGATCCAGCCGCACCGAGGCTACCCTTCGGCGCCCAACAAGCGCAGAGTCGAACGTGCTCACCCCGAGCTCGCTCATCTTCACCCCCTACGGAGGCCATCGCCTTGCCGAGAATCATCTTCAGCATGTTGACGCTCGGACTCGCATGCTCTTTACCGAAGCCGAACGAGCTGCGCCCATCTCCCAGAGGCCACGTGTGCCCCGCGTGATAGCGTTGACCTCTGGTCCTCCAGTCAACTATTCTACGATGAGAAAACACCCTGAAACATCTGGCGCCATCTGTAGGAACCGAAGAAGCACCCATGTCAAACAACTGCATCACTGAAATGGAATCAGCTTGCAATGGAGTGGGACGTTTGCCCCTCATCCATGAGGAGGGTGACGACATCCCACTCGAAAACGGGCACAGCCACACCACCGAGGGCACCGGCGAATCACGCTCGGTGACCCAAGAACAATTCCATCTCTTCGACCAAGATACGAACGCCCACTTCTAAACGCTGGTAGCAACCATCCAACAACTCTCGGGTAACCCACGCCTACCAGAGGGGGCTCAGCGGCCATCCCCGACCATCGGGAGCACCGCCCCCCGCTGCGCTCGGCATGGTCGCTAACCACGGTGGCTAGGGCGCTAACCCGGAACGACAGTTCACCATGTCGAACTTTGTCCCAGTGCGATCCCTCACCTTCACCTCACTCTAGGATGATGCGGATGATGGGCTGAATGGACTAGAGGCGAGTCGACCACGGCTTCGTCCAGACGACCACGCTCTGCACGCTGACGGTCACCTAGCCATTGCGCCACCGAGGATCGGTGGGGTCGAAGTGGGAGCCCTGTCAGAGGAGGCATAGAGGCCGGGGAGATCGCCACGAGAGGAGAAGCACTCGACGACCAACGCCTACCCCAGTTGAGATGGGCGTCGAGCGGATTCACCCCGAACCCCAGTCAACTTGCCAGGACAACTCCCTCGCCTCGAAGCGCCAGCAGGCCACAGAGACCTGGGAGGCCCCAAGGACAACTGCTGCCTGTTAGTGAGGAGCGTTACCGACGTGTATATACCATCCAGGTTCAAGGTGCCGACCTTTGATAAATACAATGGTACGGGGGACCCGGAGGACCACGTTATGGACTACGAAGGAGTTATGGCATTCTAGGGGGCCGACGACACCTTGATCTGTCGTGGCTTCTACTCCACCCCCGGAAGTCTGCCAGGAATTGGTACTACAGCCTCCCCAACTGCTCCATTAGCAACTTCCACGACCTCGCCCAGAAATTCTACAAGCAATTTATGGATGGCCGACAAATAAAGCCAGACTCGGAGCTTCTGTTCAATATGATACAGAGATTGGACGAACCCCTACGGAGTTACATGCGATGATTCAATGTTGAGAGGCTGAATGTGGAGAGCTGCCCCAAGATGGTCGTGAAAACGACCCTGAAGAAAGGGCTCCGACAGAGGGGCCTAAAGAAGTCACTGCACAACGAACCCACGAAGGACCTCCTTGATGTAATAGCCTGAGTGGAGCGTTACATGCTGACAGAAGAGGCGTAAGCAGCGGAGGAAGGAGGTCTCCCCACAAAAGCCAAGCGGGGCTCCAAACAGGACGAAAGCAGCGCAAGGAGGAAGCACGACCCCCAGGCTGAACGCTACTCAGGACGCCATCCTAACTCATGCTCAGAAAGATGGTCACATCAGCAAGCTGCCCCCGAAGATGAAGGGTAGCAGAAGGGACGAGGAAAAATACTGCAGGTACCACAAAGAGAATGGTCACGACACCGATGAATGCTGGTACCTGAAGAAAGACATAGACCAGCTGATCAGTCGCGGGCACCAGAAGAACTTTGTCGATGCCTCAAAGACAACCCCAGAGAGGGGATGTCTAAATAGATGAACAAAGGAAAAAAAGGTGAACGTCGTTCAGACCGCTTTACGCATTATCGAGTGAGAAGGTGGGACAACCAGCCGCAGCTCCTCCCCCAGGCGAGACTAGCTCGACATTATCTTCCCCCCTTTTCCTTTCAAATATATTCCTGGTTCAAAGAATGAAATACAAGTTAGAACTGAAGCATCAGTGTTTCTTCTCGCTCCGCCACACCGAACCTCACGATCGACCATAAGGCTGGGGAAACTCCCCCAGCAAACTGATCACTCCGATCGCCCGTAAGTCTGGGGACAAATCCCCCAACAGGCCGATCGCTCCGATCATCCGTAAGGCTGGGGCAACTCCCCCAGCAGGCCGATCGCTCTGATTGTCCGTAAGGCTGGGGCAACTCCCCCAGCACACCGATCGCTCCAATCATCCGTAAGGCTGGGGCAACTCCCCTAGCAGGCCGATCAATCCGATTGTCAGTAAGGTTGGGGAAAACTTCCCCAGCAGGCCGATCCCAACGATCGACAGTAAGGTTGGGGGAAACTCCTCCAGCGGGCCGATCACTCCGATTGTCCGTAAGGCTGGGGGTAACTCCCCAACAGGCCGGTCGCTCCGATGGTCCGTAAGGCTGGGGGCAACTTCCCCAGCAGGCCGATCGCAACGATCGACCATAAGACTGGGGACAACTCCCCCAGCAGGTCGATCACTCCGATCGTCCGTAAGGCAGGGGCAACTCCCCCAAGAGGCCGATCGCCCTGATCGCCCGTAAGGCTGGGGGTAACTCCCCCACCAGGCTGATCATAATGATCGACCATAAGGCTGGGGCAACTCCCCCAGTAGGACGATCACTCTGATCGACCATAAGGCTGCGGACAACTCCCCAAGTAGGACGATCACTCCGATCGACCATAAGGCTGAGGGAAACTCACCCAGTAGGCCGATCACTCCGATCGACTGTAATGCCGGGGCAACTCCCCCAGCAGGCCGCTCACTCACGATCGACCATAAGGCTAGGAGAAACTCCTACAGCAGGCCGATCACTCCGATCTCCAAAAGGCTGGGGCAACTCCCCCAACAGGTCGATCGCTCTGATCGACCATAAGCCAGGAGGTAACTCTTCCAGCAGGTCGATCGCTTCGATCACCTGTAAGGCTGGGAAAAACTCCCCCAGCATGCCGATTGGTCCCGATCGCCTGTAAGGCTGGGACAACTCCCCTAGTAGACCGATCGCTCCGATCAGCCTGCTAAGGGAGTTGATCACCCATAAGGTTGGGGGCAACTCCCCCAGTAGGTCGATCACTCTGATCGCCTGTAAGGCTAGGTGCAACGCCCCCAGCAGGCCGGTCACTCAAGATTGACCATAAGGCTAGGGCAACTCCCCCAGCAATCCGATCACTCCGATCGTCCGTAAGGCTCAGGGCAACTTCCCCAGCAGGCGGATCGCTCCGATCGACCATAAGGCTGGGGGCAACTCCTCTAGCAGGCCGATCACTCCGATCGCTTGTAAAGATGGGGTCAATTCCCCTAGTAGGCCGATCACAACGATTGACCTTAAGGCTGGGGGGCAACTCCTCCAGCAGGCCGATCACTCCGATTGACCATAAGGCCGGTGCAACTCTCCCAGTAGGCCGATCATTCCGATCGCCCGCAAAGCTGGGGGCAACTCCCCCAGCAGGCCGATAGCTCACGGTCGACCGTAAGGCTGGGGCAACTCCCCCAGCAGGCTGATCTCTTCGATCGCCCGTAAGGCTGGGGCAACTCCCCCAGTAGGCCGATCTCTCCAATCGACCATAAGACTGGGCGCAACTCCCCCGGCAGGCCGATCGATCCGATCGCCCTTAAGGATTGGGAAACCCCCAACAGGTCGATCACTACGATCGTCCATAAGGCTGGGGGCCATTCCCCCAGCGGGCCAATCACCTCAATAGGACGATGACTCCGCCGACAAAAAGAAAGCCTCCCGCTACTCAAAACCAGCGAGCTGCCTCGACATGAATAGCATGAGGAGGCCAACAAAGAATCAGAGACACAATCCCAGAAAACACTTGACAAAAGTACGGCAGTGCAAAAAAAGGTAAAAAATTCAGAGGAAAGGAGTTATCTTTTGCATTTAAAAAAGTTCTTTTTTACATGGAAGAGGACAAAAACGGGGGTACATCACCTACAAAGCTGGGGCCCAGGACGAGGCATCCCCAGGGGCCTCACCTTGACCCGATCGAACAGGCTCCTCGGGACCAGTCGGGGTCAGGGAAGCGTCTGCCAGACCCGCTCCTTGGGACCAGCCGGGGGTCGGGGAAGCGTCTGCCAGACCCCTCCTCGAACCTCAGAAACCCGTCCCGAAAGGCCCCCCTGATCCTCGGGGCCACGATGTCTTCATAGGCCTGGAACGCCCCCGGAGGGATTCCCTGATCCTCGGAGCCAGGACCTCCTCGTAACCCCTCTCCATCTCCTCAACTAGTCAGGCGGGGTTCGCTTGTCGCAGGGCACCCAGCTCGTCCCAAAGCCGTTCCTCTCCCGGTGGAACGTCTCCTCCACCTCCTGAGCAAACTCTCGGCAGTCGCTAGAGCCTCCTTCAAGCTCCTCACCTTGGTTGTGAGCCCGTCAACCCAACGTCACAAACGACGAGCCTCTGAACGGGCCTCTTCGGCTGCCTTCTCGGTCGTCTCAGCCCTCAGGTGCTCCTGTGCCAAGGCCGCCTCGAGACCATCCACCAGTTCTGAGCGACACTATGTCTCTACGGCCATCATGGCAGCCTGCAAGACAGAAGTGATAAGCAAAGACCGCTGTTTGGAAGTAAGAGAAAGACCAACCTGTTAGATATGCCACACCAGAGAGTTTGCTAAGCGATCGGGGCAGATCCTCTCCAAAAAAGAGCGATCCCTCAGGAGGACGGAGCCATGCGCCAGCTGGACGGCCACTTCTCGATCGGTGAAGACCGATCCTTGGGATGGGACCTCTGGGCCGGCCTCAAACATGGACAGGGTGCCCTGCGTCAACCGAAGACTGCTCGGCATGGCTGACAGAGGTGGTCACCTCCACCAACGGGAGGGTCCCCCCCGAGATGATCAATGAGTCAGGCATCACCGAGGGCCTGCTCTCCCCCTTCTTCTTCTTCTCCTCTTCAAGCCCTCCAAACTTCGAAGGAGGGCGCTTACTTTCTCCCTTGCAGTTCCCAGCCATGGTTCAGGAGCCATACCCGGTGCCCCTGGCGGTCCCCTTAACACGACTGTGGTTATCACTGACCAAGTTCCTCGTTGTGGGGGAATTGATGACAACCTGGGGCGGTGGCGTGGTGACGACCGCCGGCTCCAGCCTCCCCACCGCGACGTCAACCATGCAGATCTCTTCCTCCACCGTTGTTACGCCTATTTGACCGAGACCCCAAAAGACACGAGCCCAGGAGCCCGACTACTGGTCAAAGGCCCACCTGCAACCTCAAGCCCATTCAACAAAGGCCCTGTAAGGGATCTTCTCGAATGTCGATCCGACCCGGCCCCGATAACCCGCTGGACACTCACCCACTCCTGCGAAAACCGTTCCCCGGAACGCGCGACCACTAAATGACGGTAATGGGGAGGTGCTGGAAGGGCGAAGAGAGCGGCGGCGAGGGGGCAGATTGATGGGGCACGATCGAGGGCGGGTGTGGGACGTGGGCCAGAGGCAATCACGCAGGGAGCTCTACAAAAGGGCTCGGAGGACGACGAAGAAGAGGACCGCATCTCAGGTAACAAAACCTAAGGTACTCCATCAACGACCTCGTTCCCCCAATTCATCTCCTTCCTCCCCCGCTCGCGCCGAGAGACGCCGTTACGATCTCCTCACGAGTCGAACCGTCTCCGCCGGGCCTCCCTTCTCAGATCACTATCTGACTTAGGCATCGGAGGGGATTTGGCCGGAACCAAGGTCCGGCCCCCTGACGAGCGTTCTCGTCTACGCAGGTGGACAGCTGATCAACGGACCGAGGCTATCCCTCGCCCCTCTCCGACCGCTCGATCGACCGGATAGTGAGGCTTCCCCTCACCGTCAGCCTGCCGAGGCCGAGCACGCCCTACCGAGGCCGAGCGTCTTAGTCGGGTCCGAGACTCCCCCTCGCCGCCCGTCGGCCGTGCATCTACCCGGGCGACTGAGGCTACCCCTCGTTCCCCTTCCAGCCGAGGCCGAGCACGTCTATCCGAGGCCGAGCGTCTCAACCAGGGCCGAGGCTTCCCCTCGCCCCTTCTGCACCAATTCGAAGCCCCCCAAGGGACCCAAAGCGGGCCCCTTGACCACGTTGATCGGGTTCTCCACGGTCAACGCTTTGTAGTGAGAAAACACTCTGAAACATCTGGCGCCGTCTGTGGGAAACGAAAGACCGTCCCACAAAGAAGCAAACCACACCAACAATGGCACGAGCCAGCAATGGAAGGAAGCGCATGCCCCCCATCCCGGAGGAGGGGAATGGCACAACAAACGGCAATCCCGAGGACACGCCCGTCAGCGGCCACCCCACCCTCTCCACCGAAGAAACTGGCGGCTCAGAACTGGCCACGCAGGGACAGCTCCGCGCCCTGGCTCAGGAGACCAACGCGAGCCTCCAGACGTTGGTCGCGACGGTGCAGCAGCTCGTCGGCCCTGCGCCACCCAACGGAGGCACGTTGGACGATAGCCATCGATGGGCGGGGGGTCCCCCACACTTGCGGTCCGCCGTGGTCGACGACCACGGGACCCAGAAACCGAACACGGAGCGTCGGTTCACGCTGTCTGGCTCTCGTCAGGCGAGGTCACGCGCCTCCTCACCCTATCGTGAAAGGAGCCGAAGAGGGACCGAAGGGACGGACGGCGAATCGAGGACGGCATCGTCTCGTCGATCGCGGTCGTCCCGCCGCAGGAGAAGTGAACGACACCACTCGAGAGACCGATCGCGGCAGAGCAGGAGCTCCCGCATGAGGAGTCGGGAACGTCGGGACAGCCCGGCCCCCAGCGTGGCGAAGGCTGCGGAGCCAGCCCCGCTGGCGCCGGTGTTACCTCCACCCCCGGTCAATCCAGAGGCAGGCGAGTACCGCATCCCCGGAGGCATCCACGGAGACCGGTGCCCCTTGTCACGAAGAATAACCGACGCACGGGTCCCCTCCCGATTCCGGATCCCGGTGCTGGGAAAGTACGATGGAATAGGAGACCCGGCACACCACGTGATGGACTACGAGGGGGACATGGCCTTCCAGGGAGCTGACGATGACCTGCTTTGCCGGGGCTTCTATTCTACTCTCAGGGGAGCGGCGAGGATCTGGTACCACAGCCTGCCAGGCCGCTCCATCGACAGTTTCGAACAACTCGCCCAGTTGTTCTGCAAACAGTTCATGGCGGGGAGGCTGATCAAACCTGGTGCTGAACATCTGTTCAACATAGTGCAAGGCCCGGCCGAGCCACTCCGACAATTCATGCGCCGCTTCAATGCGGAAAGGCTGAACGTGAACAACCCACCCGACCTGGTGGTCCAGACGGCCCTTAAGAAAGGACTTCGCCACAGGGGCCTCAAGAAGTCCTTACACAACGACCCCCTGAAGGACCTCCCCGGGATCATGGCAAGGGCCGAACGCTTCATGCTGACCGAGGAGGCCTTGGCCGAGGATGCAGGAAAAGCCGCTCGAGGGACCAAGCGCGGCGACGGCGGACGAGTTAGCCCCGAAGGGTACCGGACCGAGAAGAGGCAGAGGAACAGGCAGCGGGGAGAAAGCGCGAGGGACATCACCCCGGACGCCATTCTCACCCAAGTACAGAAGGAAGAGCGAGCTGATCGCCCCCCACCGAAGGCTAAAAGAGGCGGGAAGAACAGGGAGAAGTACTGCAAGTATCACAAAGACGATGGTCATGACACAGAAGATTGCTGGCATTTGAAAAAGGACTCTTGAGAGTACAAATGCATCCCTTTTTGTCATCTTCATTTAAAACCCCGATGGAGTTGACATGACACCAATAGCATGAAAGGTGGGGACCGCCGCCTCACTGGAGGAGGAAGAGGAGCTTTGCCCTCGCCGACCGACTCCAGCGCCCATAAGACCGGGGACAATTTCCCCAGCAGGCACGGACGCCGACCGGTCCTAAGCCGAGGAGCTTAGCCCTCGCCGACCGACACCAGCGCTCATAAGTCTGGGGGCAATTCCCCCAGCAGACACGGACGCCGACCGGTCCTAAGCCGAGGAGCTTTGCCCTCGCTGACCGACTCCTGCGCCCCTAAGTCTCGGGAGAATCCCCCCAAGACCGGTCCTAAGCCGAGGAGCTTAGCCCTCGCCGACCGACACTAGCGCTCATAAGTCTGGGGGCAATTCCCCCAGCAGACACGGACGCCGACCGGTCCTAAGCCGAGGAGCTTTGCCCTCGCTGACCGACTCCTGCGCCCCTAAGTCTGGGGAGAATCCCCCCAAGACCGGTCTTAAGCCGAGGAGCTTAGCCCTCGCCGACCGACACCAGCGCTCATAAGTCTGGGGCAATTCCCCCAGCAGACACGGACGCCGACCGGTCCTAAGCCGAGGAGCTTTGCCCTCGCTGACCGACTCCTGCGCCCCTAAGTCTGGGGAGAATCCCCCCAAGACCGGTCTTAAGCCGAGGAGCTTAGCCCTCGCCGACCGACACCAGCGCCCATAAGTCTGGGGGCAATTCCCCCAGCAGACGCGGACGCCGACCGGTCCTAGGCCGAGGAGCTTTGCCCTCGCTGACCGACTCCTGCGCCCCTAAGTCTGGGGAGAATCCCCCCAAGACCGGTCCTAAGCCGAGGACTTAGCCCTCGTCGACCGACACCAGCGCTCGTAAGTCTGTGGGCAATTCCCCCAGCAGACACGGACGCCGACCGGTCCTAGGCCGAGGAGCTTTGCCCTCGCTGACCGACTCCTATGCCCCTAAGTCTGGGGAGGATCCCCCCAGCCAACGTCAGCTTCGTCCATTCCTAAGCCAAGAACAAGGCGACAACGCAAAGTACACAAGAAGTCCAAGTAAGTCGATTTCGTTTATAATAGCTAACCAGAATACAAAAATGCGTCTTATTTACAGGGGAGCAAGGCGAAGGAAACACCCTACAAACAATCTACTTGCGACGAATGACAGAGTTCTTCGCCTACAGAAGCTAGATCGACACCGACAGAGCAAAATTGGTTGACAAAAGACCCAAAGTAGGTAGCCCAAGCTAGCAGCCATGCAACCAGCAATTATTGGCCATGGAGCCGATAACGAAGCCGAAGGAGATAGCTGGGGCCAGGGATCCGTTTCAAGTAGACTGGCCCAAAGCGAAGCGAATGCTTAAAAATTTGAGGATAAGGCCGGGAGGGACGGCTTAGGGAGATCGAGCTCGGGAGGACACATCCTCGGGCACTTCGCCCTGCTCGGAGCGAGGGGGATCGACCGGCGGTGGGGCTTGCCGAACACGCTCCGCACATTCCCGGAAAGAAGACTGGACGACTTCGACGATCCGAGGGGCGATGAGGTCTTCATACTTACCGAAAGCCCCCCTGAGAACCTCGAAGATCCTCTTCCCCAGGGTCTTGACGACACCCTTCTCCACCTCCTCTGCAAGCCGCACCACCTGGCGCCGATCCGACAGTTCCCTCTGAAGCTCCTCCCTCTCCAGGCGGAACGACTCCGCCGCTTCCTCAGCCGACTGATGAGCATCCTCCAGCTTTCCCTGGAGGTCACCCACTCGTCCCTCCAACTCGGCCACACGGAGGTTGAGACGCCGAGACTCCATCTGGGCCTCCGTCATAGCTACCTCAGCCGCCCCGGCCCGCTCCTGAGCCCTCATGGAGGACTCCTCCAGCTCTCTCAAGCGGACGGCTCGACACTGCAACTCCACAGCGAGCGCTGAACCCTGAAAAGACGAGACATGGGCTAAGAAGAGAATAAAGAGAAAGAGAGGATAGCAAGATAACCGAACCTGTTGAAGGATCCAGACCAAGGAATCCGACATCTTGTCGGCCGGGATCTTCTTGAGGAGGCTGCGGTCCCGGGGAGGGACGGAGACCTCGGCAACCTGCTGGGCCAGGGCTCGGTCAACAAACATCGAACTCCCAGGGACGACGATCGAAGCCAAGTCGCTCGCCAACAAGGCCCCGACCCCTGGTGATACGGGCGAAGGCGCTGCGAGGGGGGTGGCTGGCAAAGCTATCGAAGGATCCCCGACAGACGCCACGGGAAGCGTGGAACCTTCCGGACCGGAGGGATCCACGTCCTCCTTCCTCTTCTTTCCACCGTGGGGCTCCGAAGGCGCCGGAGGGGAACGCTTCCGCCTCGCACCATCCTCACCCCCCCGGAAGGGGATCGCCAGAAGAAGAGGCGGGAGGCGCGGCCACCACCTTACCCACGGAAGGCTCGGCTCAGTGCACTTCCTCCTCAACGGTCCTCCGAGGCGCCCTTCCAGAGGTACTACCTCGGCTCCGAGCGGCTCCACGACGGATCAGCTCATCGACGTCACGGATGAATTCGCGGCCAGCCATCCCTGCAAAGGAGACCGAAATCAGGATGAGTCATAGGGCGATCCGGGGATGAAAAAGCGACCTACCCGGAGACCACAAGACGGCCTTCAGGAGTAGGTCGTCCAACAAAGACCAGATGGACTTCGTTTCCAAAGGAAGAGCCAACAGAAGCGCAGCGGCTGCCCGGTCGGCGTCTGAGAGAACTAACGACGGGCGAGGATGGACAGAACTGCCCCAGCTTGTTAGAATCTGGGCCTCCCCCAAGAAGACCACGAAAACATAATCCGAGTTCCAATCCCCTGACCAGCGGGGTAACCCGATCAGGCATTCCCTCCTCGAACGAGCTCGGAGTAGCAGCCATGACCCAGGACCGACCGTCTGGACCTGGTAAAAGTGGAAGAGAAGGGGGAGAGTCGGCTCCAGACCACGGGAACAGCAGAGCGTTACGAAGCACGTCAGTACCGCGATCGAACACGGGGTGACCTGACACAGGGACACTGTGAAATGTTCCATGACCTGGATGAAGAAGGGATGGAGCGGGAAGCGAAGACCCAGGCGGAACATCTCGACGTAGACGCCGACCTCGTTGCTCCTCGGAAGGCAAATCCGCTCGTCGACAAATGGAACCCGAACCTCGTATGGGAAGCAGAGATATCTCTCCCGGATCTCCGCGGCCACCGAAGGAGGGGTCCTCGACGGCGTACGGAGGACAACCGAGGGCACATTAAGCCGTACGGCAGCCGACGCCACGTCATCACGGGCGTAGTCTGGAAAAAGTTTCTCCTTCCCCTTATCCTGAAGAGAACGACTCCCGGCGGGGGAACCTGATCCCCCTAGCCGGGGCTCACCCCGCCTGGACTCCGAAGGATCCCTTGCCCTTTGACCAGAACCGCCTATCCTAAGGGCAGCCATGAGATGAAAAGCGAGAGAGGAATTACCTTTTTTCGACTGGTCTGGAGAAGGCAAGGAAGCGAGGGCGACGGGAAACTCCGAGTTGTGGAAAGCTTTGAATACCGGGAGAAGCAAAAGAGAAGTGGAGATCAACGCGGCTGAGGATTTTATATACCGGGCATAGGGGTGAATTCGAAGCGGCTGACAAGAACGCGCGGCAGGCTTCGAAGAACTGGCGGCGTTTCGAAACCGGCGCCAGGGGAAGCCCAATCGATCCGCCTCATCATGACCTACATTTATGACCACGCCTCGGCTGAAGCGCCACTCGGAACCCCAGGAGGCGGAGCGGTTATACCAAGCTAGCCGAGGCCGATCGATCCCACCGATGGCGGCGCCTGAACCCCTCAGCTTCTCAACTGAAGACGGCCCCGCGAACGGAGGGGGTAAGTTTGCAGCCACACGTGGCGGCATCAGAGGACCAACGGCGCTTCGGAGCCCGCGCCTTAAAAATATCGAACGGGCCCACCCATGATGACGACTAATAAATGAGTCGGCATCGACTGGCGAGCTTGTCAAAATCGGCAGAGGTCACATCGGCCGAGCCGAACAGGCCGAAGCCGATCAACTCGACCGATGGGGGCAATTGTTACGCCTATTTGACCGAGACCCCAAAAGACACGAGCCCAGGAGCCCGACTACTGGTCGAAGGCCCACCTGCAACCTCAAGCCCATTCAACAAAGGCCCTGTAAGGGATCTTCTCGAATGTCGATCCGACCCGGCCCCGATAACCCGCTGGACACTCACCCACTCATGCGAAAACCGTTCCCTGGAACGCGCGACCACTAAATGGCGGTAATGGGGAGGTGCTGGAAGGGCGAAGAGAGCGGCGACGAGGGGGCAGATTGATGGGGCACGATCGAGGGCGGGTGTGGGACGTGGGCCAGAGGCAATCACGCAGGGAGCTCTACAAAAGGGCTCGGAGGACGACGAAGAAGAGGACCGCATCTCAGGTAACAAAACCTAAGGTACTCCATCAACGACCTCGTTCCCCCAATTCATCTCCTTCCTCCCCCGCTCGCGCCGAGAGACGCCGTTACGATCTCCTCACGAGTCGAACCGTCTCCGCCGGGCCTCCCTTCTTAGATCACTATCTGACTTAGGCATCGGAGGGGATTTGGCCGGAACCAAGGTCCGGCCCCCTGACGAGCGTTCTCGTCTACGCAGGTGGACAGCTGATCAACGGACCGAGGCTATCCCTCGCCCCTCTCCGACCTCCCGATCGACCGGATAGTGAGGCTTCCCCTCACCGTCAGCCTGCCGAGGCCGAGCACGCCCTACCGAGGCCGAGCGTCTTAGTCGGGTCCGAGACTCCCCCTCGCCGCCCGTCGGCCGTGCATCTACCCGGGCGACTGAGGCTACCCCTCGTCCCCCTTCCAGCCGAGGCCGAGCACGTCTATCCGAGGCCGAGCGTCTCAACCAGGGCCGAGGCTTCCCCTCGCCCCTTCTGCACCAATTTGAAGCCCCCCCAAGGGACCCAAAGCGGGCCCCTTGACCACGTTGACCGGGTTCTCCACGGTCAACGCTTTGTAGTGAGAAAACACTCTGAAACAACCGTGCACCGAGGTATGTGGCCAGAAGGATTTCCATGCCAGCTATTGGCTCCCCGGTGAATAAGTTTGCACACGTCGCGGTTGAACTCTCAACCCGCCATCTCTTCAGAAGAAAGGAAGATCAGGGTAAGCAAAGAAGAAGGGCAGAAGGAAAAAAGTGCATACCCGTTGACCAAATGACATTCTTAAGGAGGAGGTCGTCCAACAAGGGCTAGACTGACCACTCCACCAGTGGTAATGATGACAAAATCCTGACCGTAGCCTGATCGACCTCGGAGAGGGACAGTGTCAAGTCATACCGACACAGGCTCCCCTAACAGGTCAGAATCACAGCGTCTCCTGGAAAGGTCATAAAAACGTAGTATCTGCTCCAGTCGCCAACCCAGCGGGGCAGACCCAACAGACACTCCCTCCCCATCAGACCCAACAGACACTCCCTCCCCTGGCCAACCAACCGGACCTGGAAGTAATAAAAGAAGAGGGGCAGGGTCGGCTCCAACCCGTGCGCATGGAAAATCATGATGAATCAGACCAATACTGCGATCGAGTAGGGGGTCAGCTGACACTGGGCCACCACCAAAAACTCTAGCATCTGGATAAAAAAGGGTGGAGAGGGAAGCAGAGGCCCATACGAAACATCTTGACGTACACGTCGACTTCGTGGCTCCTTGGAAAACAAATCTTCTCGTCGACAAACGGAATCCGAATGTTATACGGGTGGCAAAGGTACTTCGCCTTAATCTCCTCGGTCGTGGAATAAGGAACGGTGTATGATGATCCAAGAATCATCGAAGGAACATCTAACTCCATGTAGGCATCATCCTGATGGGTCAGATCATCAAACAACAGACCTTTCCCTTTGTCAAGGGCTAGCCGAGGAGCGGGAGGTTTACCGGACTCAGGAGCAGTATGATTACCAGACCCAGGAGCAGGGGGGTCACTAGACCCAGGATCGAAATTTCCTATCCTCAACGCCGCCATTGGACAAATCGAATAAGCAGAAAAGGAAGAAGGAGATTACCTTGAAAGAGATTGGAAGAGGAAAGACGGAGAGGAATTTGTTAATAGTCGTAGGAGCAAAGATCAGATTAGGAAGGGCAAAAAGAAAAAAAAATCTGAAGGGATGGGGAATTTTATATGAGCCCATCTCGAAATCTAGGCCGTTCAAAGAAGGATGCGTGGCGACATCCTGCAACCGGCGGCACTTCGAGTTCTGCTCCCAACGACGGGAGAAGTCCAATTGAACATCGTCATGATGACATTCATTCAATGCCATTGCCTCGACTGACGCACCTATAAAATCC
>JAULAV010009082.1:0-15012 GCA_030789695.1 Scilla litardierei
AATATGATTCTTTTATTAATGATATGATTTTTAGCCTAATTTTGTGATCTCCTATTTTTTTGTTGAAGGTGGCAATCTCCCGGTTCCAACGAACATTTTAAGGGATTTTTCTGAGCTCCAGGCTATTTTCTAAATTTTTTGTAAGATATGAGTCTTTATATTAAATGAAATGATTTTTTTATCCTAATTTTGTCTTCTCTTATTTTTCGTTTGAAGATGTCAATCTCTCGATTCCAATGGACATTTTTGCGGATTTTTCTTAGCTGGGAGCTAATTTCAAAAGTTCATTAAAGATATGGATCTTTTTATTAAATGATATGGTTTTTATATACTAAGCTTGTCTTCTCTTATTTTTCAATTGAAGATGGCGACCTCCCGGTTCCAACAGACATTTTTGGAGATTTTTCTGACCTCGAGACTATTTCCTAGATTTTCTGGATGATATGGATATTTTTATTAAATGCTATGATTTTTGGCCTAATTTTGTCTTCTCTTATTTTTAGTTGAAGATGGCGATCTCTCGGTTCCAATTGACATTTTTCAGGATTTTTCTGAGCTCCGGACTATTTCTATATTTTCCGTAAGATATGAATCTTTATATTAAATGATATTATTTTTATAACCTAATTTTGTATTCTCTTTTTTTCAGTTGGAAATGGCGATCTCCCGATTACTACTGATTTTTTTGCGGATTTTTTCTTAGATCTGGGCTATTTTTCTACATTTTCGAGAAGTTATGGATGTTTTTATTAGATGATATGATTTTTGGCCTAATTTTGTCTTCTCTTATTTTTTAAGATGAAGATGACGATCTCCCGGTTCTAACAGATATTTTTGCAGATTATTCTGACCTCAGAGTTATTTTTTAAATTTTCTGGAACATATGTATCTTTTTATTAAATTATATGATTTTTGGACTAAGTTTGTCTTCTCTTATTTTTGGATTGAAGATGGCGATCTTCTGGTTCCAACAGACATTTTTGCGGATTTTTATGAGCTCTGTGCTATTTTCTTTATTTTGTGGAAGATATGGATATTTTTATGGGTTATTTAGTACCGACCCCCCTGTGTTTTCTCCGAAATTAGCAACACCCCCCTATGGTTTCAATAATTAGTAAGACCCCCCTATTGTATCCAATTTGGTCTCCCCGCCTATAGAAAGACCCCCCCTAAACAGGGGGAGGGGGTCCAAAATTGGGTGCCATAGGGGGGTATTACTAATTATTGAAACCATAGGGGGGTGTTGCTAATTTCGGAGAAAACACAGGGGGTCGGTTCTAAATAACCCTATTTTTATTAAATGATATTTTTATAGCCTATGTTTCTCATCTCTTATTTTTCAGTTGAAGTTGGCGATATACCGGTTCCAATGAAAATTTTTGCAGATTTTTATTAGCTTGGGGCTATTTTTCTACATTTTGTGGAAAATGTGTATCATTTTTATTAAATGTTATCATTTTGGCCTAATTTTGTCTTCGCCTTTTCAGTTGAAGAAGGCGATCTCTCAGTTCCAACAGACATTTATGAAGATTTTTTATGCTCATGATTATTTTCTATATTTTCTATAAGATATTGATTTTTATATTAAATGATATGATTTTTATAGCCTAATTTGTCTTCTCTTATTTTTAAGTTGAAAATGGCGATCTCCCGGTTCCAACAGACATTTGCGGATTTTTCTAAGTTCGGTGCTATTTTCTACATTTTCGGAAAGTTTTCTATCTTTTTATTAGATGATAAGATTTTTTGACCTAATTTTTCTTCTCTTATTTTTCAATTGAAGATAGCAATCTATCGGTTCCAATGGACATTTTTGCAGATTTATCTGACCTCGGGGATATTTTCTAAATTTTCTGAAAGATATTGATCTTCTTATTAAATGATATGATTTTTGGCCTAATTTTGTCTTCTCTTAATTTTTCATTTAAAGATGACGGTCTCCCTGTTCCCATTTTTGCTCATTTTTCTGAGCTTGGTGCTATTTTATACATTTTATGGAAGATATGTCTCGTTTTATTAAATGGTATGATTTTTATAGCTGACGTTTGTCTTCTCTTATTTTTTTCCAATTAAAGATGGGTGATCTACAGGTTCCTACGAATATTTTTGCTGATTTTTCTTAGCTTAGTGCAAAATTTTCTGTTTGATAGAATCTTTATATTAAATGATATGATTTTTATAACCTAATTTTGTCTTCTCTTATTTTTAAGTTGAAGAAGGCGATCTCTCGATTCCAACAGACATTTTTGTGGATTTTTCTGAGATCGATGCTATTTATCTGCATTTTTGGAAAGTTATGGATCTTTTTATTAAATGATATGATTTGTTGGCCTAATTTTGACGTCTATTATTTTTTTTTTGTTGAAGATGGCGATCTCCCGGTTCTAACGGACATTTTTGGGGATTTTTCTGAGTTTTGGGATACTCTCTTAATTTTCTATAAGATATCTATATTATAAAACATGGATGTTATCATGGGTTATTGGATAAGAGTTTTTGATAAGAGATGAGAAATAGGGTATTTATGAGGGATGTTGTTAAGAGAAATTGGATATATGTGAGGGATGTTGTTAAGAGAAATTGAGTTTGAAATTTTAAAGTTTGAAACAAAATTTTTGGGGGAAAATTAAATTTTGGGGTGGGCTCTCTCTCTCTCTCCCCACCGTAAAAAACATCAGCCCACATCGCACTCTCCCATCGTCTCTCTCCCTCTCTCTCACATCGTTCCCGTTTTCCACCAGATCTCGACCAAAATCCGATCGCGCTCTCCCGTCGTCTCTCTCCCTCTCTCTCTCACTTCGTTCCCGTCTTCCACCAGGTCTCGACCAAAATCCGCGCCCTGATCATCCCCTCCAATACATAGACCCCCTTTCAGGCAAAGATTCGAAGGACGACTGGCTTCTGGAAAATTGGAAGACGATGGAGACGAGGGCGTCACGGTCGTGAATTTCGAAGGAAATTAAGGTCCAGCTACGGTTTCTGATGAAGGAGGACAACCCTAGAGCTCCATCTTCGTGGCTTCTCTCTTCTGGCGATCGACAACCCCAGAGCTCCATCTTCGTGCGCTCAAGAAACTCCAGCTCTCCCTAGCTCCTCTCTTCGTGGGATAGAAAACCCTCAAGCCCTATCAGCACGAGCTTGCGCCTCCCCCTTCGCAATCAAGAAAACCCCAAAGCCAATGCCATAGCAGCTCGAAGATTATACCTTACTTCTGACAGCCGTTAAAAAAATCATACATGTAATTTTGTTGGTAAATTTCGATCCCACGAATATAGGAAATAATTTTATATATTTCAATGGGGTAATTTTTTATTGCTAAGGAATCATACATGTATTTCCTACACCATAATACCATCCCCATCAATGGTTGCAGACTGGAGGAAACCCATCTTGGTCGCCACATCAATGATGAGTATCCAGACAAGTTTGAATGCTCTTCGTGCACATCAAGGTACTCACATTCCAAAAGCTCATTGTTTTCTTTTAAAATCCATTTTCTTTCCAATTAGTATCTCACTCTTTGGTTTTGATTATAATCAAAGTAGTTTTCATACCCCCAAAACTTAATTCCCATATAATTTATTTCTTATACAAATGCTGCATATAATTGCTAAGTTTTTATCCAGTTCAGAGGCTGAGATGTACTCATCCCATGCCAAGTTTCTCATTTCTTTGATGCAAATAATTGATTAACTATGGTTCAACAAGTTCCGTGAACAAGAGTTCCATGGGCACAAAGCCTTATAAAATGAAATCAGTTCAACATATGGGAAACAAACAATGTCCAGTTGCAGTACATCCACCACCACCTATCTAGAAAGGGGCCAACATAACTTGGAAGTGTAACAAAGAGAGTATGACAAAAGGGGACATGTCTGATTCGCTATGACATATTTCTTATGTCCGGTGGGGTTGTAGAATCTATCAACTATGCTGAAGTTTAGATGTCGTTTGAGCTTGAAAAGAATCTTTGTGAAGACCCTTTGTTTCAATTGGTGTTGTGCAATGTCTTTTCTTCTCATTTTCACAACTATTATCCAATGATATAATCATTTGTACCAAGTATGTCTAACATTGTTATTTACTATTGAACTCTTTGTTTTAAAATTATCATCTTTCATTTTCTCCCACTGTTCACCCTTAAGTTGTAGCGATAGTGATGGATACTTCTGCCTATAGATGTTTCAAAATTGCTTCTGGACAAATGAGTATCCATTTAAAAATACGGCAAGGCGTGATAGAAGTTGCGGAATTTTCCTTATTAATCAAAAGTCAATTTAACATGTTATGAACTAAGACAATATGAATTAAAGAATTAATTTGATAGACCCCTGATTAATGAGGATGTAAGACATAGAAAGAACAGAAAATAGTCATTTTTCATTGAAGGCCAATTGGTTCAGCAGTACTGAATTTTCAGAAATAAAGCCAAATGTTAGTTTTGTTGTATTTGTGGATTTCCAATTACCATTGCAGTTGCAATTCCAGAATCTTCACCGAGTTTGTATTAAAGTTGGATAAATGGTCCAATTCCAACAGTTTCTGGTGGAGATTAGCTGTATCATGTGACATGTATTGCAAGATTTTCTCACTAGAACACATTTGTAAGAAATAAGAAAAGGATGGCTTTGAATTTCATTTCCATAAGTCATGTCTATATGAATCCAAAACGACCTCATCTTTTCAACTGTGAATGACCAACCAGATCCTTAGATTATTGTTCTTTGTTGAGCATATTTTGGACGAAAGTCTAAACCACTATGAGTTACACAACCATTGGCCTTCTGGACAAAATGCTGAGAGATTTTCTCATGACACAGGAAATGTTTGGTATACAATGACATGCAACATTTCTCTTGATGGCCGTGATGAACTCATCACAATATGGCATGACATATTGATAATGACATCAGCTCTTAGTAAGGTGTGCGGACAGGCTTGATCGCCACATCTAACTGGAAGTGCCATTTTAAGGAATATAGTGAACTCCTTTAATGATAGCACATTTGTATCTCTAATGCTTTAATCCTAGCGATGGCTTTCATATGGATCAATTAATGAGCAATGGCTCAAGTATATGCCTAAGTGATGAGACCCTCTAGAACTGTAAATGCTAAATATACTCTCCTCCATAAATTGCTAGAAATCAACTAGATTCATGGAAGCATGGGCCTAGGTCCCTTCAATTTTTTTGAGTCCAAGCCCAACATGTTTATAATGGAGGCAAGCTGCTTCTCATCTACTTAGTTCACTGGCAGCTAATTGATGATTGACCCATGCAGAATGAGATGCATAAAAGGATATATACATATTCTACAGAGCATGTTTCATTGATTTCTTATATTACTTAGGACTTTGACTTTCTATGATTAGAGTTTTTATTATTTAGACTTTCCATTTTGTTTAGGCATGGACTTCACATATTATATTAATCATGCAACTACATTGTTTAAGCTCTGCATCAATTTGAGTTTATTTGGGGAGAGTGAATTTAATTTATATTTTGAAATGAAAATACTGAATAATTGTTTCATTTCTAAGATTAAACATTGATTTGTGAAATGGGGTTCATTTAAGAATGCCAAAAACTTTGTCTTTGGAATCTCTAACGGATTGAAATAACAATGGTTGAATTTAGCATTCTTGGTCCGTTTCATGCAATTTTCATGATTTTGATCATTTACATATATTTTTGTAGGTGATTCTTCTTATGATATATTGTTATTGTAGGAGATTCTTCTTACGATTTATTGTTTCATCTAACTGAAATTAGTACAAAAAGCCGAGGACAAAGGAGGCAAAAATAATAAGGGAAGAGAGAGACTAAGTGAGAGAACGAGACAATCAATTTGTTTGCAGGTTATTCTTCTTTCAATTTATTGTTTCATTTTTATATATTAATATCATTTTTTTCTTTCTAATTTAATCTTGAATGGCATTATCCTTCTTCACATTTCGAGAACTTGAATGGAGAAAGTAACAGATTTATTTATCATTTTTTTCATCTTGAATGGTATTATCCTTCTTCACATTTCCAAAACTTGAATGGAGAAAGTAACAGATTTATATCCCAATATTGCTTGGCATTTTAGGGAAATTGTTTGGTACCATGGGAGATGTCCAGTTCAAAAATTAAATTTTCCCAATAATTTTTCTCTTTCTTTCACAGCATAAAGGCAAAAGATCTAATATTCTGGCAAACACTTGGAATGAGATTCTGTTGATAAGGTGACTTGCAGTTAGATCAAGATGATAATCATCCATCCATGACCAAACAGATCAGTACTTGAAATGGATGATGAGCCCTAAGCAAGTAAAAGTTAAGTTGTTAGAAAAGTTTAAAAATATAATTCGACTTTAAAGTTCCACCAGTAAGCTGTCCTGATATTAACATAATATTGGAATGAACAGAAATAACATCTTAACTCGGGCAAGCATACATATGAAATAAACTAAATGCCAATTGGAAGCGATGGACCAACATATGAACTGTTTTGTTTCCAATAAAGATATCTCACAAGAAGGGACATACTGAATACTTTTGTAGTGAGATTTGGACATCCCTATTCCCAGGCTTCATCTGATCATTGAAAACTTGGGCAGATGGAATTGATTTTGCTTTTGAAAATTTCTGCCTGGCTTCACTACTTTCTTGGAGCTGAAAGCACAAAATATCACATCTTAGTGTGATCATTGTGTGAATATGGGTTTATCTGTTAATGTGGGGTTTTGTTAATGTGTAGTGGACTGGATAATGTTTTGTTAATGTTTTGGTTCTTGAAGCCTTGCACTTATTTGGTCAAATAACGGAGTCTATGTTTCTGATACATACAGTGTATGTTTCTGATATAGTGATACATACAGTGTATGTTTCTCTCAGATAAGAAGAAGAGCATACTGTTAGTAGCTTACAGGGTTTTCATTTTGTTAGGGAAGTGATTATCAATATTCATTCATTGTTTTATTGGACGTGCGGAAGTGTGTAATTCTTTGCTCTCAAATTATATTTCAAATGAAAATAAATTGTCACTATATGTGTTGTTAATTTGGGCTTGAAAATGATCTATTGGGTTTAATTATTGTGCTGAAAATGGAATAAATTCATGGTGATTTCTGTTAGGGAAGTAATATGATATGATTTTTGTTCTAGCAACTAACAAGTAACTGTAAGTAGTAAAGAATGTCTATGATAGTTTTGTTCATTTTGTTCTATAAGATATTTTTAAATAAAAGCTTTAATTTTTATGTTATGTGAATGTTGATGGATATGCTATAGGCTATGAGCACCTCACATTTGTAGTTGTCTGAGGAGGTGGGTATTTCGTTTCAAGTTAGATTATTAGATGAATTCATGGTTGACGAAGCTGGGTATGCCTTGACAGCTATGCACGACTCTTTGCAGGTTGACCAGTCACCATGGCCTGCAATTCTGCCATGAGCGGAGTCAATGGCTCCTGTCCATCTACATGTTTCCTTCAATGATTCATAGGGTTCTCGCATGGATGAAGATGCCACCGAGAAACAAATATATGATAATATTGAAGAGAACAACTCTGTTGACAAGAATGATATACCACGACCAGAGGAAGAGTTTGAAAAATTGGTGAGAAGTTCCCCGAACAGTAGTTTCCTTTGGGTGCCGTACATGGCCTTTATGGAGTCCCTTGTAGATGTCGAGAAGGCGCGTTCTATTACCGAAAGGTATGGTTCTTTGCAATCGTAGCTTCAGAATACTGGTTCTGTGATTATACCAATTTCTACATTTTGTGTGTGTATTCTTTAGAAAAAATTGAAAAGAAAGGCAGGTAGATAATCCTTCTCGATGTTCATTATGAATGATTATTGATCCTTTGATAAAGGAGTAGCTGAGCAAGGATGTCCGTAGCTACTGGATGAAATATCATATACTTAACTGAGTATATGAAGATGCAGATCGGCTTGGCTCGAGTTAACTGTGATAGTCTCCCAAATTCTGGAACTTACCCTCTCTAATTGATGATTTACTACTACTACTACTACTTCCTTTTATATGGAACTTACCCTTCTCATCTTACACCTCTTTTTCTTTCTATTCAAATAGCACAGATGGCTTCATCAAAGTGATCGAGCAAGGTTACCGCAGCTCTCTGTTCACCGACACCAACACGTGCATCTTCCTTGAACATTGTCCTGTAAATTTCAATGTAAAGAAAGTGTGGTGGAACGTATTATTGATGCAGAAATAGTGCAATACAATGATTTTCTTAGACTGGTATGCCATCTCTATTAATTTGTGCATATCTTTAGTTTCATTAATTATCTCACTACTCCATAATGTATGAAAGGATTGGGGTCTTCTCTTTCACAAAAACAAAGCTAAAATGTGGGTTTGCTTCCATTAAGAGTGATAGATGAACAATAACCAACAGTATTTGCAATGGCAAGAATTTTTGACCTGAGTATATTGCAAAATGAGTTCCAACCTGATATATTGCCATTGCAATGAGAGTTCTAACTCACAATTTCTGATAAAATGTGTTCCAACCTGGGTATATTGCAAGACTGGCTAATGTGTACAAGACTCTCTAATTTGTTTTCTGTTTCTGCAGGACTGGCTCCAAAATGACTGTAATTGTTTCCATATGTTTGTTTAAGTGAAGTTCTGATTAATTTGGTCCCAATTTACTGATGCAAGTTTTGATGCATTTGTTGTGGATATTATTTTCACAAAAAGAAAACGAAGAAATGGAATGGAAACCAACTTGATTACTCACCGCAGTGTTTAGTAAGGACTATGTATTTTGATCGCCCTTCCATATTTCAAAGATCAACTCATTCACTTATGATACATTAAAATTTTTTCTCTTCAATGATGTTTAAAACTATTATCAGATATGACTATGACTTGCAATTAGAAATTATTTGTCTTGATTTCAAATTGGTTGTTGAGACCCCAAATGAAAGAAAACCTACCAACGCTATTTTTCATGGTACCCCCCCGGATTGGCGATCCTAACGTGGTATAGCCTGCAAACCAGTATACCTTTTGAAGAGTTCATTGACATCAAAGCTGAACTGTTTGTTGCATGATTTAACAAAAAAACTGTAATATAGGTTCATGTCGGGTGTAATTCTATGTTCATAACACATTGGGCTCAACACAATGAAGGACTTAATGTCATATAAGGGGTTTGTCAACTATACAATTTTCCTAAGTGGTATACATATCCCCATAAAGAGTGCTTCAAACTTGAGATTCCGGCATATTGCGTTACAAGCTAGAAATTCAAATCTGGAAAACTTCCATAAATAGGATTAGTACTGAATGAGATTTGCTTATGACCAGTCAAGTTATATGACCACTTCCTATAACCTATTGGATTTGCTTGCTTCTGAACCTTCATTTACTGAGTTTAAACATTATTTGGTTAACCAATCTAGGAGAGAGAAAGGTGTGAGGGTGCAAGACTAACTATTTAAGCATGATAACAATGAAAACAGTCTGTCAGAATGTGATAACAGAGGTTATGCATGCAAGAAACGAAAAGAGTCATCTTCTAATGCATTTGGCATATCTAATAATTTAAACACAGTTTGCAAATTGAAGTTGTCAAAGCTTGGAAATAGGAAATGATCCCTATGGAAAATACTATTGAAAGGTGAATGTCCTAAGATGTTATTTACACTAAGACAAATCTTTTCTGCATCGGTAGCAATTCTGAAACTAAAAACTATTTTATGGTTTCCAGACATGTGTGATCAAAAGTTCGACATTGTAAATTGATGAAAGTTTTATGCCATCTTATGTAATGTGGATGAATAGATTTTCTTAGCTGTTAGCAGTTATGATGGGTGATGTGGATCACAGGTTAGTGGTTAGGTTTTTGTGTGGGGATTGTAGGTTGGTGGTGAAGAAAGATGCGAAGCAGCCCGAGAAGAAAGTAAGAATACATCGATTAATATCGCATCTTTGCATGTTGTATCAGTTAACTTAATCTTTTGTTCTGTTTATGTATTATATGTATCTGGATGTGAAAGCTTTTTGGTAATGTTAATTATATTAGATGGACATTGATCGTGAAAGCACTAGCAAACCATGGTGAGAAAGCTGTTTGGCAGCATGTCTTAAACCATTTGATATGTTTGGCATTATTTTAGCACAATATGTTATAGTTATTAGCACAATATGTTAATTTTCATGTGTGTTAATCTCGCTCGGATGATGAAGATAATTTTTTCCCATGTTTGAAATTCTATAAGCTATGGTGCATGAAGTTATTTGTTGGTTCTTTTTTGTTAAGTTCATCCATAGAAGGAAAATATTTGGGTAGAAGTCTATGAACATGACATGTCATCAATATGTCATCAAAGAATTTTTGTTTCCTATACACATGAAAACATTTGTTCTCTATAGATATTTCATGAACTTCTGGCGTTTGACTTCTTCTGTGAGAACTCAAGGCATGATCAAATATATCCACACCCTTAAGATTGCCACCATTAAGAGAAGCTATTGTCTAAGTCTCAACATTTGTACGATCCCTAGGTCCGTCTGAATCCTTCTTAAGATTTAGTATGAGTCAACCGTAAACAAAAACATCCATACAGAATCTATAAATGGCTATTGATGCAATCAATATTCTATCCTGGTGTCAAAGTTTAACATTTGCTCAGACGAAGTATCATTAACGATGTCTGTGATACAAAGAGACGCACAGACTGGAATAGGAAATATATGTAAAATGAATATTGTAAGAACCAGGTTCCACAATATGAGACTGCACAAAGATAAACATATAAGAACTGCCTCAGCTAATATGTGGGCTGACTTTCACATTGGTCATTAATCACCAACGAACATAAAGGCATACTGCATTTTATTTCGTTGCAATTAGAGCATTGTACCATTCTAAACATCTATTAAATCAAATTTATCAGGCCATAGTTTTATGCTGCTTATGAATGTAGTTATCAATTGTCAATATTTCTAAGTTAATCAGTTTTTTGTAGTGTAATATTTAAATGAACAGTGCCTTAGGGCACATGTTAAATCGGGAGAAAACTAAATTTTGGAGGCACTAATGTTTTTGGGGGAAATACATTTTCTGGGAGAAGAGAATTTTGAGGTAACTAATTTTATGAGGTAACTAATTTTTTTGAGGGAACTAAATAATAATCATTGTGCTTTAAATTTTGGGGAAACTAACAATGTGAGGGGGAATATCTTAAATGAACCGTGCCCTACGGGCACGGGTATATACTAGTGTATTTATAAATTAAAAGATATGACTTTTATGTCTTAATTTTGTCTTCTCTTATTTTGAGTTAAAGATGTTAATCTCCTGGTTCAAACAGATATCTTTGCGGATTTTACTTTGCTCAGAGCTATTTTTTACATTTTTGGAAGTACAGATCTTTTTATTAAATGATATGATTTTTTGCCTAATTTTGTTCTCTTATTTTTCAGATGAAGATAACCATCTCTCTGTTCCAACGGACATTTTTGTGGTTTTTTGTCTCGGGCTATTTTTTACATTTTTCGAAAGATATGTATCATTTTATTAAATGATAGCATTTTGGCCTGATTTTATCTTCTTTATTTTTTATTTTAAGATGACGATCTCCCTGTTCCAACTAACATTTTTGAGAATTTTCTGTGCTCGTGGCTATTTTCTTTTCTTTATTGAAGATATGGATATTTTTATTAAATGATATAATTTTTAGCCTAATTTTTTCTTCTCTTATTTTTCAGTTGAAAATGTCGATCTCTTGATTCCAACAGACATTTTTGCCGATTTTTCTGAGCTCGGAGCTATTTTTCTAAATTTTCGATAAGCTATGGATCTTTTTATTAAATGATATGATTTTTGGCCCAAATTTGTCTTCTCCAATTTTCCAGTTGAAGATGGAGATATTCCGGTTCATACGAACATTTTTTACAGATTATTCTGAATTCAGTGCTATTTTCTAAATTTTCTTGAAGATATGGATATTTTTATTAAATGATATGATTTTTGGCCTAATTTTATCTTCTCTTATTTTTCAGTTGAAAATGGCGATCTCCCGGTTCCAATGGAAACTTTTGCGGATTTTTCAAAGTTTGATGTTGTTTTCTACATTTTATATAAGTTATGAATTTTTTAAATGATATATAATGATATAATTTTTATATTCTATGTTTTTCTTCTCTTATTTTTTATGTTGAATATTGCGATCTACCGGTTCCAGCGAACATTTTTACTGATTTTTGTTAGCTTGGGGCTATTTTTCTTAATTTTATGGATATATGGAACATTTTATGAAATGATATGATTTTTTGGCCTAATGTTGTCGTCTCTTATTTTTTTAGTCGAAGATGGCATTCTCCCAGTTCCAACGGAGATTTTTGCGGAATTTTTTTACTTAGAGACTATTTTCAACAATTTCTGGAAGATTTGATTCTTTTTATTAATTAATATGATTTTTGGCTTAATTTTGTCTTCTCATGTTTTTAAGATGAAGATGGCGATCTCAGGGGTCCAACAGACATTTTTGCGGATTGTTCTTAGCTCCGAGCTATTTCTACATAATCTGTAAGATATGAATCTTTAGATTAAATGATATGCATTTTAAGCCTAATTTGTCTCCTTTTATTTTTCAGTTGAAGATGTCAATCTCCCGATTCCAACGGACATTTTTGCGGATTTTTCTGAGCCGGGGCTAATTTCTACATTTAATTGAAGATATGACTCTTTTTATTAAATGATATGATTTTTGTAGCCTAATTTTATCTTCTCTTATTTTTTTAAGTTGAAAATGGCGATGTCATGCTTCCAACGGAAATTTTTGCAGATTTTTGTTAGCTCGTGACTATTTTTCTACATTTTCTGGAAGTTATAGATCTTTTTATTAAATGATATGATTTTTGACATAATTTTGTCTTCACTTATTTTTTCAGTTGAAGATGCTGATCTCCTGGTTCCAATTGACATTTTTGCGGATTATTTTTTTCTCGGGTCTATTTTCTAAATTTTCTAGAAGATATGGATCTATTTGTTAAATGATATGATTTTTGGCCTAATTTTTCTTCTCTTATTTTTCAGTGGAAGATGGCGATCTCTCGGTTCCAACAGACATTTTTGCATATTTTTATGAGCACGGTGATATTTTCTACATTTTATGGAAGATATGAATCTTTTTTAAATGGTATGATTTTTATATCCCATGTTTGTCTTCTCTTTTTTTAGTTGAAGATGGTGATATATCGGTTTTAACGGACATTTGTGCTGATTTTTCTAACTTCTGGCTATTTTTCTACATTTTCTGGAAATCTTTACATTTAATGAGATGATTATTTGATCTAATTTTGTCTTCTCTTATTTTTTTTAGTTGAAGATGGCGTTCTCCCAGTTCCAATGAAGATTTTTGCAAAAATTTTGTACCAAGAGGCTATTTTCTACATTTTCTGGAAGATTTGGATCTTTTTATTAAATAATATGATATTTTGGCCTAATTTTGTCTTCTCATATTTTTCAGATGAAGATGGCGATCTCACAGGTCCAACAGACATTTTTGTGGATTGTTCTGAGTTTCGGGCTGTTTTCTACATTTTCTGTAAGATAAGAATCTTTAGATTAAATGATATAATTTTTAACCTAATTTGTCTCCTCTTATTTTTTTAGTTGAAGATGGCGATCTCCCGGTACCATTGTGGATTTTTCTGAGCTCGGGGCTATTTTCTACATTTAGTTGAAAATATGGCTCTTTTTATTAAATGATATAATTTTTGTAGCCTAATTTTGTCTTCTCTTATTTATTTTTTCAGTTGAAGATGGCAATCTCCCTCTTCCAACAGACTTTTTTTGCATATTTTTCTATGCTCGAGACTATTTTTCTACATTTTCGGGAAGTTATGGATCTTTTTATCAAATGATATGATTTTTGACCTAATTTTGTCTTCTATTATTTTTCTAGTTAAAGATACTGGTTCCCGGTTCCAACAGATATTTTTACGGATTATTCCGATCTCGGGTCTATTTTCTAAATTTTCTAGAAGATCTGGATCTATTTGTTAAATGATATGATTTTTGGCCTAATTTTGACTTATCTTATTTTTCAGTTGAAGATGAGATCTCTCGGTTCCAACAGACATTTTTGCATATGTTTATGACATCGGTTGTATTTTCTACATTTTAGGTAAGATATGAATCTTTTTTAAATAATATGATTTTTATATCCTATGTTTGTCTTCTCTTATTTTTTTTAAGTTCAAGATAGCGATCTACCGGTTTCAACGAACATTTTTGCTGATTGTTCTTAACTTGTGGCTATTTTTCTACATTTTCTGGAAGATATGAAACTTTTCATTAAATGATATGATTTTTTTGGCTTAATTTTGTCCTCTCTTTTCTCAGTTAAAAATGGCAATCTACCATTTCCAACAGACAGTTATGCTGATTTTTCTGAGCTCCGAGCCATTTTCTACATTTTGTGTAAGATATTGATTTTTATGGCCTAATTTTGTCATCTCTTATTTTTAAGTTGAAGATGTCGATTTCCCGGTTCCAATGGATAATTTTTCCGATTTTTTGACCTCGGTGCTATTTTGCTACATTTTCGGAAAGTTACGGATCTTTTTATTAAATGATATGATTTTATGCCTAATTTTGTCTTCTATTATATTTTTAATTGAAGATGGCAATCATCATATTCCAACGTACATTTTTTGCAGATTTTTCTGAGCTCTGGGCTATTTTTCTAAATTTTCTGTAAGATATGAATATTTATATTAAAGAGATCCTCATCTTCAACGGAAAAATTTGAGACGGCAAAATTAGGCCAAAATCATATGATTTAATAAAAATATTAATATATTTTACTAAATTAGCACTGTGCTCAGAAAAAGCCGCAAAAATGCCCGTTGGAACTATGAGATCGCCATCTTTAAAGGGAAAAATAAAAGAAGACAAAATTAGGCTATAAAAATCATATCAATTAATAAAAAGATCTATATCTTTCAGAAAATAACCCCGATGTCAGAATAATCCGCAAAAA
>JAULAV010009087.1:0-10641 GCA_030789695.1 Scilla litardierei
CAACACCCTCCTCCTCGTGCCACTTCCTGCCACCGGCCGGCATCACCCAACACCACCCCCCTCCAGCCCCTCGAACCCTCGGCAGCCCCTCTCGAACTCACGCCCACTCCGCTGCTGCCAGACCTCCGACCACCGAACATGCATCCTCAATAGTCTCTCTCTTCCCAGTTTACGACCACCCTCCTCCCTGCTTCGAAACCACCGTACGTCCACCACTCGTCAGCGCGCTACCGTCGCCGCCACCACCCTGCAGCTCCGTCGGGTCCCATCGCCCAGCCGCCGTCCAACCACGCCGTGACCCCACCCGCGAACACCAAACAAAGGCAGTGTAACAAACTGTAAGTATATAATATGAAAGTTATTATATGAATGAACAGTATATTATATTTATATTATTTTATGTATGAATATATTATGTAAATAGTAGGTATATATATATCATATACGTAAATTATATTTACATATAAACAATGTGTTATAAATTTATAATATGTGTACAGTACGTAAGATTGATATAATTTATTTAGTTAAAATCTTTAGCTTGATATCACGAATCCGATGTCGCAGATAAATCATGCCTCTCGTTGTTATCGCCTGGATACCTAAAAACCGCCTTGAACAGGGATAGTATTTTATTGTATACAAATTTTAAGATGTAACATTCAGATCTAAGTGGCTGAAACCATCAAATGTTATTAATTAATGTGTTCACAGTATAATGGAAAATAGCGATTGTTATTAACCATGGTCACATCAACATATTGGGTCAAATTTTAATTATCATTAATGTATAATTGATGTTGTATAATTGTCGTGTTATTCCAGTAAATTTGTCAACTTTTGGTGATTTTGGTGTTATAATTCGTTACGTTGCCTTGTAAAATCACATGTTTAACATACTTCTGGGCCTCTTAAAATGTCTTATTGCATGTTCATCCCATTGTTTATGCCACCTATCCGTGAAATATCCATTCACGCAAATATGTGATGATGAGCCTTCGGGCAAATACGAAAAATTGGGCCCTCGGTGAGTTTACGTAATATTGGCCATACGACATACATTGAACTATACAGATACACAATGATACATTTGGGTAGGGTAGGTCATTGTAGTAAAGGTCGGAATACTGGATTTCACCCCACGAATAAATTTGACCGTCGCCCTGATGGGGTCGGTAAGTACAGAGCCGTGGGTAGCTTCCGATGATTTGGGTGCAATTGTAGTTTCTTCTGCCCTCAGACATTGGACTTGTCACTAGATTAAGTAATTGAATGACAAACATTTTACTTTCTGCTATTGCTATCATAAATTGTGTAAGCTGCTAGCTACTCTCTTACCATGCTCATATGTACTTGTCATGTTCACTATGTACACTGCACTTTACTATGTACACTACACTTTGCCATGCTCATATGTTTTCTTACCTGCCATACTTTTCCTTATTGTGGTCATATTTTGTTGCTCGTCTTCAAAGCTTTGCAAAACTAAACATTTATTATATTGTTTTAAATCTTGTCGAGGGTCAATTCTTCTAACGTTTTAAATCTTGCGGAGCAACCCTCATTGACGTATATTTCCTTGTCTTTTATCTTGTGAAATATACGTCAGGTTTTGAGACAGAGTTCGCTAAGGAGTATACTTGAGACTGAGCAGGTTGACCATGAGTATTTGACGCTGAGATCCCCTTCTAAGGAACGGCGTGCCTTCGCAAAACCGCTATAATTTAATAATTATTGTTGTAATCTCATTCAGGTGTATTTCCATTTCAAGTATCTATTTCTAATATCCAATCTAGGCCTTATTTGTGTACATGTATTCTGGACATTAACTTTGTAATAATGATAATCTGCATTGTTCGGAGTTTGCATGCAACAATCTGCAATGTTTAAATCACAGACGCTTATTGTGCTTAAGTCGAAGAAGAAAGAAAAAAGTACTTCTTCTTTGCTTTAAGCACATGCGGACCAGCTCGCGTCCTTGCTCCCAACTATAATGGGAAGTGGGACGTGACATTGAGGGAGCTCAACTTAACTCCGAGATATTTGCTGAGCTGACAGACAAATCGTCGGGGGGCAGATCTGGGTTCTGATCCAAATCCCCTCCAATGCTTAAGTCGAAAAGAGATTTGAAGAAGGCTCGGGGCTGCTAAGGTCGACCTATTGGGAGATTGATTTGGTACTGTCACAATGAGCTATGGATGAAGAAATATAAGTGGAAGTCAGGGAATGAGCTGTCAGAGTAGCTCGTGTTTAGTATCTCTGAAGCTTGTCCCCCTAGTCCTATCGTCATTTGGACTATTTAAAGATGAGGATGTCTCCTCAATGCCATTTGTAAATAACTGCTCTGCTGTAATGGTGGCTGCCATTAGTAGATAACAATTCTGTTGTAATGGAGGGTTGGTTGTCCCTGGAAAATAGGCGTAACTGATGTCCACTTACCACGCCATTAATATCAAGCCCACTATTAACCACCCCTTGAGCTGGGCAGAGCATGGCTTGGTTTTGACTGGTAAGATTTTTACCTTCTTTGAGGACTTCTCGGGCATTTGAGCCAAGGCTGTGCACACTTGGTGGATGATGTGTGCCAAAATTACACATATTTTACACTCTTTTCATTTGCATTTCATATCATTTCATGCATCGTTTCACCCTATTTCCCCTATTTTTGTTTCCTTTCACGCTTTTTGGTATTTCTTGTGCGTTATAGGAGAAATCAATGATTTTGGGCTCAAAACATGGGGAAAAGAGGATAAAATGGAGCGAGAAGGACTTGGGAAGCAAAATGAGAAGAAAAGAGTTTAATTGTGTCCCACGCGGCTGCGTGGATTAACCCACGTGACCGCATGGACCAGGACACACCAAGGGAGCCAAGTGAAGCCACGCGGTCGCGTGATAAAGGCCAAACGACCGTGTCTCCATAAGCTGAAGATAGAATATCTTGAAGACACACGGCTGCATCATCGACACCAAATGACCGCGTCTTGGAGAGCTAAAGGAAAAGAATTGTGCAACCACGCGGTCGCGTCATTGGAGTCCACGCGACCGTGTCCTCCTGAGACGAGCAAAAGCCAAACAGCCGCTCCATGCGGCCATTTTAAACCAAAACTGGTGCAGAAGAACCCCAAATGACGCGGTTGCATGGGCCAACCATGTGGTTGCATCCCCTGTAGGATTTGTGGTCCTGTTTTATACATTCGAGCCATGCAGTCGTGTCATTCTTGAAGCGACCATGTCCTCCTAGGTTTTGGGGCTCGAGTGACGATCGGGGCATCAGGGTTGCTGCCAGGGAATGGTCCCATGGACCCTTAGTTGGTGGGTTGAGTCGACATTGTTGTTGACAGGGAAGTTGACTTAGTTTTTTCCACAGACGGCACAAACTGTTAACTGGTGATTTTGTCAAATAGTATATTGATGCTGACGTGCACACCTCCGGTGATGTGGCGCTTCGTCGCTAAAGAAGTGTGACCAGAAGATGGCTGAAGCTTGGTCAGGGAGAGCTAAATTCGAGCTGTTGGGAGAGCTCGACTTAAATCCAAGCTATTTACTGAGCTGACTGTTGAGCCTGCAGCACAGAAAAATCGTCAGAGGGGTCGATTATGGGTTTTGACCCAAATCTCCTCTGATGCTTAAGTCAATAAGAGACTTGAAGAAGGCTCGGTGCAGCTAACCTATTGGGAGATCAACTTATTACTGTCACACCAAGCTATGGAGGAAGAAATATGAGTAGAATTCAAAGAATGAGTTATCAGAGTACCTCGTGTATCTCTGAAGATTATTCCACCAGTCCTATCATCGTTTGGACTATTTATAGATGAGTATGTCTCCTCGGTGCTACTAGTATATAACGGCGCTGCTCTAATGGTGGCTTGATTGTCCCTTAAAAATAGGCGTAACTACTGTCCACTTACCCCGCCATTAATATCAAGCCCACTATTAACCACCCCTTTAGTCTCGGAAGCTCAACAGATAGAACGTGGCTTGGTTTTGACTATGTAAGCGTTTCACCTTCTATAGGACTTCTCGGGCCTTTGTGTAACGACTGGTTTCCTTGTATCTGGATTTATTATAATATAATATATGTTTTGGTTGATTTTCTCCTCTTGTGTGGTTTTCGTCTCCGTAACTTTCATTTTCTATCGATTCGTCGTATTTTCTCGATTCTTCCTTAGGATCGTCGATTCCGAAGTACGTCGTTTGTGACGGGCTTCATAACGGTCATATCTAACTATTAGATCAAGCCTAGGAGTCTTAGGATTCGATCACGGGGCCTCGCGCTCCGTATCGGAACTTTTGGTGCTCATTAGCCGGTGTAAGAAGGGGCACCGACCGACTAGATGACGATCCAGTCGGTCGGCAATCCTTCTTGGACCGACTAGTGAGCTTTCTAATTTTCTGAGGAAGCTACTGTTTATCGTTAGTCGGTCTAAGAAGAGTTGTTGACCGACTAGGTTGCAAACTAGTCGGTCAGCGATGCTTCTTGAACCGACTAACTCATCATCTTAATTTTTAGTTGAGTTACTGTTTACTCTTAGTCGGTCTAAGAACGTTCATCGACCGACTAGTTGCTAAACTGGTCGGTCAGTACTTGTTCATGGACCGACTAACTCTAAATCCTATTTTCGTTCAGGAGTTACTGTTTACACTTAGTCGGTCTGCGTTGGTCGACCGACCGACTAGTTGCCAAACTAGTCGGTCAGTGGTTGTTCTTTGACCGACTAGTCTGTGTTAAAACCCTAATTTCTGGGCAGCCGCCAGCTCAACCTATAAATACCCAACCCAAACGTTTCCATCTTCTCCAACACGACCCTAAGCCCTAGTTTCTCCCCCCCTAAGCCCCCATCTTCCTCCAAGCTTCAATCCTTCATTTCAAGCCCTAAATCCCTCATCCAATCCATCCATTCACCCTATCTACTTCTCATCTTCCCCAAAATCTCCACCAAAATCCATCAAATCCCCAAAATCCCCCTAAACCCTAGTTTCTCCAAACTTCCCCAATCATTTCCAGATCTGGTCCTAGGGTTCCCCGGAGTGTTTCTTCCGCCTCCTCTCGGTAAGAAATCGATCTACCGTTGTTTTTATGACTTAGTTATATTTTTATGAAACCCTAATAATAATTCATGTTGTTTGTTGATTGGTCCCCCAAAACAGCGATTTCCCCGTAGATTGGCATCCGTGTGACGAAGTGGTCGTCATCCCCGGTGCTAGGCAAGTGAAACTTGCCACTTAGGGTTTAGGCCATGTTTTAGGCCATTTGCATGTTGTAGGCGTAAAAGAGGCTAGGCGACGAAATGATACTCGCCTAGGCGCAAATTGGGGAACTAGCTTGACAACGAAGCTAGTTCCGACATTTAGCATGTTGCACAAATATCATGTCATGTTTACTTTCCCTTAACGGTACGCAAATTAAATGTCATGTCATTGCATTCTTTAAGTGTTTCTGTGATTGCGTAGCTTTGCTACGAATGCTTGTGTTTCCTGGCTCGTGACCAGAAGCGAGCATAATGAGTTGGAAACCCCAACGCTCGATATTGAATCGTGAACTAAGAAACAAGCTCCCGTGCGGGGCAACCCTGGCTCACTAGCTGGGCTCATGTACAGGGACCCTGGCTTGTTTAGTGCGGGATGGGGTGAGGGTTAAGCGGCCATTCAACTGGGGGTCTGTTTGATCAACAACTGCAGTTGTAAGGCGTAAACTCTTTGGGGTGGGGTAGTGTTTAGTGCCGATCGGACTGAAATGCTATGCCATTCAGCGAAGGGCGTAAACATCTACAAAACAGCCGTGAAATGTGAATTGTGTTTAGTGCCGATCGGTCTGACATGTTTTACCATTCAGCGAAGGGCGTAAACACTTGCAAAACAATGTGGATTGATTGATAGTAGCGTAGCTACTCTTGTCTTGTCTTGTCCCGATGATTGCTCTCATGTACAAATTGTCTTGCCATGTTTTAAATTGTGCACTCATGTTGTAACTGCCATGTCATGCATACTAAACTGTTAGGTTGCTAGTTGCCTTACTTTCAGTTTCCTTGCCCAAGTCTTTTAGACTTGCTGACATGTGCCCCTCTCTCTTTTGGGTGACGCATGTTAGACCTTGAGCCTGAGTTGCCCGCTGAGGGTGAGGTGTTTGCAGACGCCGAGCTTGAGCCCGTGTTGGACGGGGAGTACGCGGACACTGGGGATCAGTCCTAGTGTCTCCGTTGTGCTTTATTTTTGTTAGACAGTTGTTTTGTTATTGGTGCGTGGCACCTATACTTATTTATGTCGTTGCTTTTGTTTGGCCTTGTTCTGGGCCCTTAGACTCTTTTCTTTTAGCCTGGTGGCTTTTCTGTGTTGTTGAATATTTTGTGGACAAACTTTGGGATTGGTGTTTCTTATCCGTCTCATATTATTATTGTTGTTGTTTCGATTGCAATTACAGGGACCTGCTTATACTAAGTCGACGCTTATCGGGTTTGGGGCTTCACCGCTCCACTCCCGTGCGGACCTTTTCACGTCTCGCCTCCATTTTAGGGAAGCGGGTCGTGACAGGTTTTAGTGGTGGCCCATGCAGGTCCCTCTGTAACTGTGATTATCGGGATAACGATAATAATGCAAGATTGTCCAACAAATAATTTCGACATCTGAGCCCTAAGCTATGAGTCTAATTGTTTCGTTTTCTGCGTCATTAGATGGCAGGAAGGCGGATCACCCGAGGTGGTGGTAGTGGTGCGCCCCCTCATGACGAGGAGCCCGAGCGGGAGCCCACTAATGGGGAGATGATGAGGATGATGTTGCAAATGATGCAGGTTCAGCAGGGAGTGCTTCTGCAGGTGCAGAATGCTCCGGTGACTCGAGCTGCTCGGGTGGTGGAAGCCCCTCGCCCTGAGCCCGGGGCGAAGCAGTTCAGAGAGCTGGGTCCTGCGTATTTTGATGGAACCGAAGGTCCCCTAGCTGCTGATGAATGGATGAGGAATATCGAGGACAATCTGAAGATGTCCAAGGTCAACGAAGTGAGTTGGGTTGACTTGGCGAAGCGCCAGCTGAAGGATAATGCCAGGAATTGGTGGGATGCTGAGGAAAAGATGTTGGGAGAGCCGATCGTCTGGGCTACCTTCAAGGCCAGATTTGATGGTGAGTTCTTCCCGAAGGCTGCCAGGGAAGAGATGCTGCAGCGTTTTATCGATTTGAAGCAGGGAAGCTCGTCGGTGGACATGTACCACCAGGAGTTCATGAGGCTTAGTCGGTTTGCACCAAAGATGGTGCAGGACGCTGAGGAGCGAGCTCAGAGGTTCCTTCAGGGACTTGCTTCAGAGCTCCAGAGCTTTGTGACCTCTTCTGACCGGGAATCTTATCAGAAGGTTTTGGTCGCTGCCAAGAGGCAGGAGCTGCTTGTGAACCAGAGGAAGGGGTCTGTTGTTGGTGCTGTGAGGAGGCCTGTGGAACAGGCGAGAGCTGTGGTTAGACCTGGATTCAGGCCTAATCAGTCCGCTTGGTTTAAGAGGCCGGGAGGGCCTATTCTGAAGTCTTGCCATTTCTGCGGCAAGCCTGGCCATATCAAGGATCAGTGCCGGAAGTTTTTGGGCCAGTGTCTGGTTTGCGGTGATGCCTCCCATGTCGCGAGGGATTGTCGGCATGTGGGTCCGCTGCGGAGGGCTCCTATTGCAGCTCAGCCGTTGCAGCAGCGAGCGCCTGTTCCTGCTGGACGTGGAGCGGCTCTTGTTCCACAGGGGCAGGCTTTTCGGCAGGCTGTTCCGCCGAGGAGGCAGGCATTCCTGATGACTGAGGAGGAGGTTTTGGCCATGGATGAGGTCATTGCAGGTAACTTTCGATCTAGATTGTTCCTTCCTTAATTAATTGATTGATAAATTATGTGAATGCTTGTGTATGGTGTTGCTAGAATAAGATTTGATCGATTAGACTGTTTGTTAGGTGTGGTTTTGGTTTGCACGTTCCCTGCCCGAGTCCTCTTTGACTCAGGTGCGTCGATGTGCATTTTGGCCCAGAGCTTCGTGGAGGAGCATTCCTTGTCGACGTCCCCTCTCTCCAAGAGTTGGAACATCGTCACAGGGAATGGAGTAGTCACGGTGCATCGTGGGTGCAGTCCTTGCTCTGTGGTGGTTTGTGGACATGAGCTTTATGCTGATTTTATTGTCCACAACATCACCAACTACGATGCGGTCTTTGGGATGGATTGGCTTGCGAGCTTCTATGCTACGATCGACTGCAGGAGGAAGAAGGTGGTGTTCGAGATTCCTGGACATCCAGTATTTGAGTTCAGTCGTGGTAGCAGTTCGCTTGGTCCTGTCAGATTTCGGGCCAGGCCGGTGGAGGCTGTAGCTATGCAGATGGAGCTGGAGTGGCCAGCTGTGGTGCGAGATTTTGGCGACGTCTTCCCCGAGGAGATGTCTGGGTTACCGCCTGATCGAGCTCTGGAATTTTCTATTGATATCGTTCCAGGTGCTCAGCCGATTTCGAAGGCACCGTATCGTATGGCGCCTGCAGAATTGGAAGAGTTGCGGAAGCAGTTGGATGAGCTGTTGCTGAAGGGTTATATTAATCCTAGTGTGTCTCCGTGGGGAGCACTGGTGTTGCTGGTTAAGAAGAAGGATGGTTCGCGTCGCATGTGCGTGGACTATCGGGGATTGAATGCGGTAACCATTAAGAATAAATACCCGTTGCCTCGCATTGATGATATTTTTGATCAGCTTGGAGGTTCGAGGGTGTTTTCTAAGTTGGATTTGAGGAGTGGTTACCATCAGTTGAAGGTGAAGAGGGATGATGTTCCGAAGACTGCGTTCAGGACGAAGTATGGACACTATTGAGTTTGTGGTTATGCCTTTCGGCGTAACTAACGCGCCCGTAGTTTTCATGAATCTGATGAACCTGATTTTCTACGACTTTTTGGATAAGTTTGTCGTTATCTTTATCGACGACATTCTGATCTATTCGAAGTCGGAGGAAGAGCATGCCTCGCACTTGAGGACGGTGTTGGAGATCTTGAGGAAGCATCGTTTGTATGCTAAGTTTTCGAAGTGCGAGTTTTGGCTGGATCGAGTTGCTTTTCTTGGGCATGTGGTGACTGGAGACGGGATTTCTGTGGATCCCGAGAAGATTAGGGCCATCAGAGAGTGGCCTGTTCCGTCGTCTGCATCTGAGATTCGGAGTTTCCTTGGACTTGCTGGTTACTATCGGCGTTTCATTAAGGACTTTTCCCGTATTGCTGAGCCGATGACCAGGTTGACGCGGAAGGATGTTGCTTTTGTTTGGTCGGGTGATTGTGAGAGTGCTTTTGGTGTTCTGAAGGAGAGGTTGACGAGTGCCCCTATTCTTGTTGTGCCTGATCGCAGCGGTAGATTTGAGATCTTTTGCGATGCTTCGGGCAAGGGTCTCAGTTGTGTGTTGCATCAGCACGGGCATGTTGTGGCGTATGCGTCTCGTCAGCTTAAGGTTCATGAGAAGAATTATCCGACGCATGATTTGGAGTTGGCTGCCGTTGTGTTCGCTCTTAAGATTTGGAGGCACTTCTTGTTGAGTGAGAAAGTGAAGATTTTCACCGATCACAAAAACTTGAAGTATATTTTCACGCAGAGGGAGCTCAACATGCGACAGCGTCGATGGTTGGAGCTTATGGCGGATTATGAGATTGATTTGCAGTATCACCCTGGCAAGGTGAATGTGGTTCCAGATGCTTTGAGTAGGCTTCCAGCGGTGATGATTTTGACCTCGCAGTGGAGATTGCAGCAGGATTTTTTGCGAGTCTGGCGTGGAAATTGTTCTTCCTGGGGAGGCTTCTTCGTTGATGTACATGCAGGTACAGTCGACGATCGTGGATCGGATTAAGGCTGGCCAGGCCGGAGATCTGAAGTTGGTAAGGATTCGGGAGCAGGTGGAAGCCGGTCTGCGGACTGACTTTTTGATTCATGAGGATGGCTCGCTGAGGTTTGGAGCCAGGTTGTGTGTGCCGGCTGGGGATATCAGAGAGGAGTTGATGGTGGAGGCACACAGTTCGCCGTATTCTGTGCATCCTGGTGGCACCAAGATGTACCAGGATCTTCGCCTGAATTATTGGTGGCATGGTATGAAGAGGAGCGTGGCTCGGAGTGTAGCCAAGTGCTTGGTTTGCCAGCAAGTGAAGGCGGAGCATCAGCGTTCGGCCGGGTTGCTACAACCGCTTCCGATTCCGGAGTGGAAGTGGCAGCACATCACTATGGATTTCGTGACTGGACTACCTCGGAGTCCGAAGCAAAATGACGCGATTTGGGTGATCGTAGATCGGTTGACCAAATCTGCGCACTTTATTCCATTCCGAGTGGGACAGTCCACTGAGGTGCTGGCGAGGAGATATATGGAGGAAGTCGTGCGACTTCATGGAGTCCCCGTGAGTATCGTGTCGGACAGAGACACGAGGTTCACATCTCAGTTTTGGCAGAGTTTACAGAAGAGTTTGGGTACGCGTCTGAGTTTCAGCACGGCGTACCATCCGCAGACGGATGGCCAGTCCGAGAGGACAATTCAGATTCTGGAAGACATGCTGAGGGCGTGCATGTTGGATTTCAAGGGTTCGTGGGAGGACCATCTACATTTGGTAGAGTTTTCCTACAACAACAGCTTCCAGGCAAGTATTGGCATGGCGCCTTTCGCCGCTCTTTATGGGAGGAAATG
>JAULAV010009089.1:0-68849 GCA_030789695.1 Scilla litardierei
GTCTAGAAGACTGTGAATTCGATGAAACATCGTTTCCAAGACTAGGCTCACAGACAAAGAAGCCCGAAGCTTCAGAATGTATCACTTGGGATACAAAGACATTATGTCACTTTGATCCGCCCACAAGCCAGTGTAAGAAGGAGGTCCTGAAGATTCTCCACATCCAAAACACTGTACATCTCTTGCCGGACAAATTTACTGACAACCAGAAGATTGTCAAATCACACGTCCCTGCTGCTAACACTCCAGCTAGGATTGACATACCGCAAAATGGATGCAATCCGCCTGCAGCAGAAATGGTTGGACCTCTCAAAAAGAGAGGGCGACCACCGGGATCCAAGGACCAAGTCTCTCGAAAGAGTAGGACCCTTGGCAATGGTAAACAAATACCACCACAGGATGCTACTATAAGCCCTGCTATCCCATCTCTCCCAAACTCTCATGAAGAGGAAAAACCGGGAGAAAATGAAGTATCGATACACTATGTACGAAATGGGGAGTATTGGGACAGAAAGAGCACAACCATAGATGCCACATTTGCGTGTAATATTGACATCAACGTCGCGTACTGTGATGATGATATTGAACCACGCTCTCTGACAGAATGTCAAAGCAGAGATGATTGGCCAAAGTGGAAAGCGGCAATAGGAGTGGAGTTGGATTCACTCACCAAACGCAAGGTCTTCGAACCCATAGTCCAGACACCAAAAGGTGTAAAACCTGTGGGTTATAAATGGGTATTTGTTAGAAAACGAAATGAACAGAATGAGATCGTTCGCTACAAAGCAAGGCTTGTTACGCAGGGTTTTACCCAACGTCCAGGGGTGGATTTTGAAGCCACATACTCCCCGGTCATGGACGTGATCACCTTCCGATTACTCATTAGCTTAACAGCCCAAGAGGGTTTAGATATGCAGATTATGGACGTGGTCACTGCATACCTATATGGCAACTTAGACCGAGACATCTATATGAGATTGCCTGACGGTTATTCTTTGCCTGCAGCACTAAAAGAGAGAGAACGTGACATCTACTCAGTGAAACTGCAAAGATCATTATATGGTCTAAAACAATCTGGAAGGATGTGGTATAACAGACTGAGCGATTTCCTTGCAAAACAAGGATTCACAAACGACCCAGTCTATCCTTGCATCTTTATAAGAGCAAAGGCAACATGATTTGTAATCATAGCCGTCTATGTGGATGACTTGAACCTCATCGGATCTCCTGAAGAGATCTCAGAGATTTTTAGAAGCTTGACAGAAACCTTCGAGATGAAAGACCTCGGAAAGTCAAAATTCTGTTTAGGTCTTCAAATAGAGCACCTTAACGATGGGATCCTGTTACATCAGTCAACTTACACATCGAAATTATTGAAAAAGTTTCAGATGGATAAGTGCCACCCCTCAGCACTCCAATGGTCGTCAGATCATTGGATGTACATAAAGACCCTTTCGGCCGCTGGAAGAGGGGGAGGAAGCACTAGGACCTGAAGTGCCTTATCTACGTGCTATCGGTGCACTCCTTTATCTGGCTAACTGCACTCGTCATGACATAGCATTTGCAGTCAACTTACTAGCCAGATATAGTGCTGCACCTACACAGCGGCACTGGGCCGGAGTTAAGCATCTTCTGCGCTACCTCCAAGGGTCCATAGACTTAGTTCTATTCTACAGGAAAGGGGCATCAACTGGTTTAGTTGGTTATGCTGATGCAGGATACAGGTCCGATCCTCATACAGAGAAGTCTCAGACAGGATACATGTTTACTTATGGCGGCACAGCCATATCCTGGAGATCTGTGAAGCAGACCATGACGACCGTCTTATCCACCCACTCAGAGCTCCTTGCGATCTTCGAAGCAAGCAAGGAAAGTTTCTGGATATGCTCTATGATCCAGCACATCCTCACCTCCACCGGCCTGATGACCGGCGTCCTTGCGCCTACTCCACTTCATGAAGACAATGCAGCATGTATAGCCCAGCTACAGGACGGCTACATAAAAGGCGACAAGACAAAGCATATCTCCCCCAAGTTCTTCTGGACGCACGACCTTCAGAAGCAGAAGCAGATTGAGGTACAGAAGATCCAATCATGTAATAACTTGGAGGATTTGCTTACCAAATCCCTGCCTACTAGTATCTTTGAGAAACTTGTATATGGGATTGGGATGAGGAGAGTGAGTAAATGTAAACTGGGTCAGGATGAGAAGACTATGAACTCATAGATACATAGGAAACTGATGTATAGATTCATAGGAATCTACAAGCCTGAAGCTTGGTCAGATGAGGGGGAGTCAACCGCAGAGTTATACTCTTTTCCCTTGGCTGCAGGTTTTTTCCCACAGGGTTTTCCGTAGTCAAGATTTTGACGATGCAACCTCGTTGACTCTGGATCCTGAAGTATCCACCCCTAGACACATCCCCAAAACAGGGGAAGTTATGGATTAATTGTTCTTTATTTAACAAGGCAGTTATCCTAACTCGGATCCTGAAGAATCCACCTCTTATTCAATGTTGGTTGGATAAGGGGAAGTGTTATGAATAGGCCCATTGGGCCAATTGGGTATCCAACCCACTATTGAAAGCTATAAATACAAGGGTAGGGGGGCTCTTAACCCTCTACACCGATTTCCCTACTTTTCCCTTCACAACAATAATGTAATAAAAAGAACCATATCTTCCAAGAAATGTAGAAAATAATCACGAGCTCAGAAAAATCCGCAAAAATGTCTGTTGGAACTGGGTGATCGTAATCTTCAACTGGAAAATAAGAGGAGGCAAAATTAGGCCAAAATATCATTTCATTTAATAAAACGATCCGTATCTTTGAAAAATGTGGAAAATAGGCCGTAGCTCAGAAAAATCCGCAATAATGTCCGTTGGAACCAGGTGATCGGCATCTTTAACTGGAATATAAGAGAAGAAAAAATTAGGCCAAAAATCATATCATTTAATAAAAATATCGTCATCTTCAACTGAAAAAAAGAGAAGACAAATTTAGGATAGAAAAATCATAACAATTAATAAGAAGTTCCATATCTTTCATAAAATGTATAAAATAGCACCAATCTCAGAAAATGAAATATAAAAATCTTTTCAGTTGAAGATGGCGATATCCTGGTTACAACGGACATTTTTATAGATGAAGCTGGTGATTTCTCGGTTTCGAATTTTGTCTTCTTTTATCTTTCAATGGAAGATGGCAACTTCCTAGTTCCAACAGACATTTTTCAGCCTAATTTTGTCTTCTTTAATATTATTTAATAAACCGATCCAAATATTTTAGAAAAATGGAAAATAACCCGGTGCTCAGAAATATCCACAAAAATGTCTGTTGGAACTGGGAGATCGCTAACTTCAACTGGAAATTAAGAGAAGACAAAATTAGGCCAAAAAATCGTATCATTTAATTAAACATTCCATATCATCCAGAAACTGTGGAAAATAGCCCGGAGCTCAGAAAAATCTGCAAAAATTTCCTTTGGGACAAATAGAAAGCCATCTTCAACTAAAATATAAGAGAATACAAAATTGGGCCAAAAAAATCATATCATTCAATATAAAGATCGCCATCTTAAACATGAAAATAAGAAGAAACAAACTTTGGTTATAAAAATCATATCATTTAATAAAAAGATCTATATCTTCCATAAAATAAAGAAAATATGTCGAAGCTCAGAAAATCCGCAAAAAATGTCCGTTAGAAACAGGGGATAGCTATGTTCAACCAAAAAAATAAGGCAATAAAAATCTCATCGTTTAATATAAAGATTCTTCTTTTAAATAAAATGTACAAAATATCCCCGAGAACAGAAAAATCCATAAAAATATCCACGAGCTCAGATAAAATCCGCAAAAATATCCATCAGAACCGGGAGATCACAAAATTTAAAGAAAAACATAGAAGGCTAAATTAGGCCATAATATCATATCATTTAATAAAACAATTGATATCTTCCAGATAATACAAAATATATCCCATAGCTCAAAAAAATCCTATAAAATTTCCATGGGAACCGGGACATCGCCGTCATCAACAAAAAATCTAAGAGAAGACAAAATTAGACAAAAAACATAGCATTTAATAGAAAGATTGTTATCTTCTAGAAAATACAGAAAATAGCCCCGACATCAGAAAAATCCGCAAAAATTTCCGTTGGAACAGGGAAACCGCCATTTTCAAGTGAAAAATAAGAGAAGACAAGCGTAGGCTATAAAAATTATATCATTTAATTAAAAAATCATTATATATAATAAAATGTAGAAAATAGCCTCGAGTTCAGAAAACTCCGCAAAAATTTTCGTTGAAACTGTGTGATCGCCATCATCAATTGAAAAAGAAGAGAAGATAAAATTAGGCTACAAAAATCATATCATTTAATAAAAAGATCCATATCTTACAGAAAATTTAGAAAATAGTCCCTAGCTCATAAATATCGGCCAAAATGTCCGTTGGAACCAGATATCGTCATCTACGAATGAAAAATAAGAGAAGACAAAATTAGGCTACAAAAATCATATACTGTAAAAGAAAATCCATATCTTCCAAAAAATGTAGAAAAAAATACGAGCTCAGAAAATCCGCAAAAATGTCCATTGGAACCAGGAGATCGGCACATGTAACTGTAAAATAAGAGAAGAATAAATTTGGCCAAAATATCATATCATTTAGTAAAACGATCCATATCTTCCAAAATGTGGAAAATAGGCATGAGCTTAGAAAAATCCGCAAAAATGTCCGTTGGAATTGGGTGCTCGCCATCTTCAACTGCAATATATGAATAGACAAAATTAGGCCAAAAATCATATCATTTAATAAAAAGATTGTCATCTTCAACTGGAAAAATAAGAGGAGATAAATTTAGGATAGGAAAATCATATCAATTAATAAAAAGATCCATATCTTTCATAAAATGTTTAAAAAAGGCACCAAACTTAGAAAATGATATATAAAATACTTTAAGTTGAAGATGGCGATATCCCAGTTACCACGCATTTTTTATAGATGAAGATTGTGATTTCCATGTTCCGAAGTTTGTCCTCTCTTATCTTTCAGTTGAAGATGGCGATTTCCCGGTTCCAACGGACATTTTTTGGACTAATTTTGTCTCCTCTGATATCATTAAAAAAGGATTCATGTATTTCTCAAAATATGGAAAATATCTCGTAGCTCAGATATATCCCTAAAATCACTACTACAAAAGGGATCTTTAACAGCGCTTAAATAAGGTCTTTAACAGCGCTTCTGCGCGCTGTCTATCTCGCCGCTGCTAAAGGGGGGTTGGTTTTAATAGCGCTTTACAAGCGCTGTTAAAGGTCCCAATAGACAGCGCTTGTTAGTGCAAGCGCGGTTAAAGGGGGGGCCTTTAACAGCGCTTGTTAGTGCAAGCGCTGTTAAAGGTCCACCTTTAACAGCGCTTAGACTAACAAGCGCTGTTAAAGGGGTGCCTTTAACAACGCTTGTTAGTGCAAGCGTTGTTAAAGGTCCACCTTTAATAGCGCTTAGACTAACAAGCACTGTTAAAGGGGTGCCTTTAACAGCGCTTGCACTAAAGAAGCACTGTTAAAGGTGGACCTTTCACAGCGCTTGTGCTAAAGAAGCGCTGTCTATTATGTGCGCTTGTGCCCATGCACTTCCACCTTTAACAGCGCTTGCACTAACAAGCGCTGTTAAAGGAGTGCCTTTAACAACGCTTGCACTAAAGAAGCGCTGTTAAAGGGGCGCCTTTCACAGCGCTTCTTTAGCCGAAGCGCTGTTTATTATGTGCGCTTGTGCCCATGCACTTTATGTACGGGTATTTTTTTAGTTCTCTCATGTTATTCAACTTGGAAATTAAGGATGCATCCGCAACAGCTTGCGCTTAAGAAAATCAGTCTAAGCAGACAACCACACATAATAGACATGTGCGATCAGTATATGAAGTAATATTGCAAGGTTGAATCCATAGAAAACACATGACCATTCTTATTGCAGATGAAAATTGACTACAACAGCCTGCCACAAAATGGCAGAACAAAACCTGCAATCAATAGTCAAAAGACTAGACTGACAACGGCCCCTCTACAAGACAACAGCAAAAGCATAGGCAGCTTAATTTCTACTCCATATCGTCCCTAATAAAACCTAAACTACAACATGAAAGTTCATACAACACATCAAACAACGGTGATCAGTCACCACATCTAGAGACTGCCAGCTAGTTGACAAGTAACCATCTTCCTCGGGCAAGCATCATCCGTTCCAGAATTCCATGCCTCAAGCCGCAGCTTCTTCATGGAGGAGCATCTGATCGAAATGCCAGACTCCTGCAAGACAAAAAATCCCGAGACAGCAAATTTAGAACAAATTAGTAACCAAACAACCTGAAAAAATATGATAAATGAATCGATGACATGAGTCTTACCGTGTCCCTTGCCCACCCTTCGCAGTTAAGCCATATATTCAGATATCTTCTTTATAGCCTCAACCTGATGTGAACAAACACAAACGAGGAAACAACTCAGTGAGCTGAGGATCAAACCCCACTTGATTCACAAGCGATACTCATAAAGGCTTCACCTGCTCATTAAGGAATTCACTTTCCACAAAGTCAGTGAGCTGAGGATCGTTGCACTTGGTTTCTACCTGCAACACACAAAAGAAGCATAATAACATGAATTGAGTAGTTAGCACAAGATCAATATGTACTATCTCTCTCTAGGTGGCTCACTTTGTGCAAGTTGAGGAGCTTCTCGTTCATCAGTTTCTCGAGAGATACAGTTCCATTGCTGAAAATAAATTAGCGAAAGCTTTAGAAAAAATCGACGTTATGCATGTTCAAACTCATACATATACAGATATTGGTCCATACCATGCAGTGCATTTCCTTTCTCAGCGTGATCAAACTCGGTCAAGGGCATCAATATCGATTGAAGATTCACTCTGCCTCCGCGTTTGTTCTGGATTTCAGTCGATATCATTAGAAATTTAGATACATACAGCGTTAAACACAAGTAGTAAAATACCAGGTACTCCATTAGTTTCTCTACATGGTCTCGCTCCTCCTCGCTCAATTCCTTGAAAAATCTAAAATCCAATTGAACAGATGATAAATCTTAACGAAATGATTACATAGATAAGCTAACAAATATTTAACTTTGCACAAGCGCTGTTAAAGATCATCAATAACTTGCTTGAAAGGGATAAAATTTAATTTTGCACGAAAATATTCATGTGATAAGCTAAAGAATATTGCGATGGGTAACTGAAAAGATGGACTGTTTGCTTCAGACATACTCATTCGAATTTGTTCATTTCTTCTTTCTGTCATTCTCACTGATTTTATGTTTAATATTTCAAAGAAACAATGTATAGTAATTTTCCCACTTGATTTTCTTCCTTTTCATTCATTTTCTCTCCAGCCAAACACATCCTAACAGAAGAATTCTTGCCTATTAATCCGATTCACTTATAGTTTTGGGCGCCCAGAATAAGGGTAGGAAACTGAAAAAAAACTACCAATGTGGAAACCTGATGGGGATGTATGAAAACTTTTTAAGAAGAGTGAACGTATAAACAGGTTATGTATGGCGTGTGATTTTCTACACTTGGTAATTGGCATAGTTAAACCTGGCAGCCGGTGTTTTATTTTGAGGCAGATATTTCCCGAGGAATCCCTACTAAGTGTTGTCATATACTCGACATAATACAAAAGCTATTCATCCTTCTTGTTGGATCAACCAAAAAAATCTTATGTTGGTAGTCATCAAAGATTCAAATACAAAAAACGGAAACTCATCAAATTTTACTCTAAAAACTCACTACCAATTAGATAACATTAATTATCAAAACAAAAGCTGTTCCATAGATTTCTTAAGGAGTTTTGCACAAGAGATTAAAGAATGTCATGTAACATGATCATAGAAGGAAAATATTTAAACTTGCACTCCCTACCAATACCGAATCCTCAAAATGCATAATAGCCAGTGGAACAACCTGATATTAACAACGAAAAAGAACATCCATAAGAATATAACATTATCTTGACCTTAAAAAACCAGGGATACTGTTGATTTTAGAGTGTGACATCATTTGGTGGCTAACCCTCAGCTTTCTTAATCCCACAAGCATAACCACCTAATTATCATAATTAATAAAGCAACATAAATAGATAGTACATATATCACTAATAAATCTTTCTAAGTTCTCACATATGCAGCATAAAATGATGCAAGCAGATTATCATCACATTAAGCTTATTTCAACAAGCATACATGCACTAAGATTGCACCACCTGGCCTCGGCATGCACCACTCCAAAATGACATTCTTTATGCCCCAAAAGGATCCTGCTTCTTTGAGACCAAGTTTTCATATCAGCCCAAACTCAAATTTACACATCATACAGGTCAAATATAGCAACTGATGACACCAAAATCATACGGAGGCCTGAAAAAATATGTGGATCAGGAAATAACATGTGCAGGATGAGTGTAACATGCCCTGATCAATAACGTTCATTTTTCAAGATAGAAAACGAGACTATAAGAATCATCTTGCTTGGCACATTGGGGATTTTGATCAAGGTTGTGTGATGACATGCTAAAGATAAAATGCTAACTCAATATTGAGGAGCACTAGTAGCAGGGCAAGCATACTTGAACATCTTAGAGTACATGCTTGGCTTGCACTTCTCAGGCATGAATTTACAGGCACCCCATTGGTAAAATGAAATCAAAAAACATACCCTCACAAAAAATTGAGAGATATGTATATATATTGTTGTCCTTCCAAATTATTATTCCGTTACATCTGACTCTGTAATTGCTTGCGCCTGTTACACAGATATTGATAAGCAGTGAACAATAAACTCTGAACATAAGTCTCACTTATATTACTAATAAAAAAAGAAAAGAGAAATTTTGTCTACGAGCAGCCCTAGCAATTATTATGTCCAATGCTCACTTGTATTAAGGCGTAATTAAATATCAATACACAGAGAATTCTATGAAATAGAATATGGAATTCTTCCTATAAGTACGCAGATGAATGGTAATTGATCAAGTACATTTTGAGCAGCAATCAGTAGTTAAAGGAAAACTGTTATTTAATATCAAATGAAATAAAGGAAACTGTTATTCAATGTTCTATGATACAATCACCAAAATGATATGCAATGATATCAAAAGAATGAACTGGCAATAGGCTAAGTTATGTAACAAACCAAAAATTTTTTTACTGATTATCTCTAAAATGCAACAAACTTTTAAAATTCCTCAAAAATACCAAAAATGTTTCTCAAAATTCTCTTTAAACTACCCCCATTAATGGACAGTTAGATCACTATGAATGTTGTCTTGGATACGATAACAAGTCTGAAGAGACAATTTTGAATACATATAAAAAGCTTCATGGTATAAATTATCAGGATACATATAAGAATATCATTAGTGGCTGCTTGCAACACACAAGGCACTGTAACCACCATTTACTTCAATTATCAGGATACTTACTAGTACATTCCCTTGTTGATCCATATAACCGTCCTCTTTGAGCTGAAGTTGGCCACGGTGTTGACAGCGGGCTGAACAATGTAAAAGATCCCATTAGCAGAACATCAGCAACAATCTTATCAGAAGTAGCATCTCCTACAATTATGCTGGAATATATTTTTTCAAATTCCTTATGGATTCTCACGTATTTCTCAAAGGCCATTGTAAATTTGTTGATACCATGCACCAATAATAAACTAGTGTGAACCATCTCTAATATAAAAAATAAGTAGAATCTGTTGTCTCTGTTATGAGCCATTTGTCTAATAACTAGTGGAAATAGGTGATGTACTTGTATTTGATCACTAACCGAGAAATGTTAAACACTTGGATCTAACAAATCAAGATTTCTAGATAATTCCTTCTAATTGGAACCATAGAAACTTTATTTGTGCCAGAATCAAAATGGATACACGGTCAAAAGACTCAAAACATGAGTATGCTGTAAAATCATTTGCAGAGAAAAGAACCAGTAAAAGTCCTTAGTTTTCTTCTTAGGCAAAAGCACATAGGCACTGCCATCAATAATCAATCCGAACCCTAAGCCAGCTAAAAACAGCATCAAAACCCCACAAAATCCAAACATCAAACAAATAAACTCACCGGTTCCTGCGGCACAAGAGAGAGAGAGAGAGAGAGAGAGAGAGAGAGAGAGAGAGAGAGAGAGAGAGAGAGAGTCTGAGAGAGCGATGGAAAGAAAGTGGCACCGATTGCATAGCGACGCCGGAGAGATGCCAGAGAGAGGGCTTTTACATACGAGGGATGGAATGGAGACATTCGTCCATTTGTCATCATCATAAGAGAGAGAGAGAGAGAGAGTCTGAGAGAGCGATGGAAAGAAAGTGGCACCGATTGCATAGCGACGCCGGAGAGATGCCAGAGAGAGGGGTTTTACATACGAGGGATGGAATGGAGACATTCGTCCATTTGTCATCATCATACACCTATCGTATGTGGAGGCACTGGAACGACGAATGATGCCCTAGAATCTCGATGATCGTCACCTCGTCCGTTCCCCAACCTAACAAGAAACGAAGAGATCTTTTTCCATGAAAATTTTGAAGAAAGATACGAAACCCTAAAACCAATACCTCTTAATTTTGAAGAGAGAGATGAAAATTTTGAAGACAGGCTAGCCCCAAACGAAAGGAACGGCCGAAGACATGAATATCACTGTGACGCGAGACAGGCTAGTCGGAGCGATGGTGTAGTGGTAGCAGTAGGCGAACGGATCCCCGAATCGCTTCGGGCTCGACGGAGCACTTACGTAGAGGGAGGAAGCCTAGACTGAAGGAGAAGGGGGGGCCCTAGTCCAATAGAGGAGGAAAATGATCGCACGGTCTTTAACCGCGCTTGTAAAAAAACTTTTACGGCGCTTCTAAAAAGAAGCGCTTTCTCTCATCTAACATTTAACAGCGCTTGCAGAAAGAAGCGTTGTGTATTATCTGTGCTTCTAATAAACAGCGCTTGCAAAAAGAAGCGCTGTCTATTATCCGATCTTTAACAACGCTTACAGAAAGAAGCGTTGTCTATTATCCGACCTATAACAGCGCTTGCAAAAAGAAACGCTGTCTATTATATGTGCCTCTAATTAACAGCGCTTATAATTGGCAAGCGCTATTAAAGGTCCTTTTTGTAGTAGTGAATGTATGTTGGAACTGGGAGATCGCCAACTTCAACTAGAAATTAAGAGAAGATAAAATTGGACCAAAAAATCATATCATTAAATAAAACGTTCCATATCTCCCAGAGAATGTGGAAAATAGTCCGGAGCTCAGAAAAATCTGCAAAAATTTCCTTTGGGACCAAGAGAATGCCATTTTCAACTGAAAAATAAGAGAAGACAAATTAAGCCAAAACATAATATCATGCAATATAAAGATTGCCATCTTAAACTGGCAAATAAGAGAAAACAAATTTAGGTTATAAAAATCATATCATTTAATAAAAAGATCCAAATCTTCCATAAAATGTAAAAAAAATGCCGAAACTCTAAAAAATCCGCAAAAATGTCCATTGGAACGGGAGATCACCATTTTCATCTTAAAAATAATATCATTTAATATCATTTAATAAAAAGATCCATATCTTCCATAAAAAAGAAAATATCACAAAGATCAGAAAATCCGAAAAAAACGTCCGTTGTATCCAGGAGATCGCCATGTTCAACTGAAAAATAAGAGAAGACAAAATTTGGCAATAGAAATCCTATCACTTAATATAAAGATTCTTATTTAACATAAAATATAGAAAATATCCCCGAGCTCAGAAAAATCCGCAAAAATATCCGTCAGAACCGAGAGATCGCCAAATTTAACAAAAAAGGAGAAAACAAAATTGGACCAAAAAAACTTATCATTTAATAACATGATCGATATCTTCCAGATAATACAGAAAAAAGGCCATATCTCAGAAACATCCGTAAAAATATCCGTTGGTTTCAGAAAATCGCCATCATTAGCGAAAAAGTGAAGAAAAAATATGGCCAAAAATCAGATCATTTAATAAAACGATCGATATCTTCCAGAAAATTCAGAAAATAACCCCGAGTTCAGAAAAATCCGCAAAAAAGTCCGTTGGAACTAGGAGACTGCCATCTTCAATTGAAAATTAAGAGATGATAAACGTAGGCTATAAAATCATTTCATTTAATAAAAATATCCATATCAACTATAAAACGTAGAAAATAGCCTCAAGGTCAGAAAATTCGAAAAAATTTCCGTTGGAACCGGGAGATCGCCATCTTCAATTGAAAAATAAGGAAAGACAAATTTAGGATAGAAAAAATCATATCATTTAATAAAAAGAGCTATATCTTACAGAAAATGTAGAAACTATGCACATGCTAAGGAATATCCGCAAAAAATGTCTGTTGAAACCGGGATATTTCCATCTTCAACTAAAGATAAGTGAAGACAAAATTAGACTACAAAAATCATATAATGTAATAAAAAGATCCATATCTTCGAGGACTATACAAAATAGTTTCGAGCACAGAAAATCCGCAAAAATGTCCGTTAGAACCAGGAGATCACCATCTTAGACTGGAAAATAAGAGAAGTTAAGCCGGAACTCAGAAAATCCACAAAAATTTCCATTGGAACCGGGCGATCACTATCTTCAACTGGAAAATAAGAGAAGACAAATTTAGGCTAGAAAAATCGTATCATTTAATAAAAAGATCCATATCTTTCATAAAATGTATAAAATAGCACCAAGCTCAGAAAATGATATATAAAAAACTTTTCAGTTGAAGATGGCGAATATCTCGGTTACAACGTACATTTTTATGAATGAAGATTGTGATTTCCCGTTTCGAAATTTTGTCTTCTCTTATATTTCAGTTGAAGTTGACGACGATTTCCCAGGTCCAACAAACATTTTGTGGCCTAATTTTGTCTTCTCCGACATCATTTAATAAAATAATCCATATCTTCCAGAAAATGTGGAAAATAGCCCGAGCTCAGAAATATCTGCAAAAAATATATGTTGGAATAGGGAGATTGCCAACTTCAATTGTAAAATAAGAGAAGACAAAATTATGCCAAAAATCATATCATTTAATAAAACGATCTATATCTTCCATAAAATGGGAAAAATAGCCTGGAGCTCAGAAAAATCCTCAAAAATTTCCTTTGGGACCAAGAGAATGTCATCTTCAACTAAAATATAAGAGAAGACAAAATTAGTCCAAAAAATCGTATCATTCAATATAAAGATCGCCATCTTCAAATGGAAAATAAGAGAAGACAAACTTTGGTTATAAAAATCATATCATTTAATAAAAAGTTCCATATCTTCCATAAAATATATATAATAGCCTTGAGCTCAGAAAAATCCGCAAAAATGTCCGTTGGAACCGGGAGATCCCATTTTCAAATTAAAAATAATTGAAGACAAACTTGAGCAATAAAAATCATATAATTTAATAAAAAGATCCCTTTCTTTAATAAAATAAAGAACATAGCACCAAGCTCAGAAAATCCAAAACAATATTCGTTGGAACATGGAGATCGCTATGTTCAACTGAAAAAAATAAGAGATGACAAAATTAGGCTATAAAAATCATATCATTTAATTTAAAAGATCCACAACTTTACGTAAATTTAGAAAATTGCTCGAAGCCCCGAAAAATCTGCCAAATGTTCATTGGAACCGGGATATCACCATCTTCAACTGAAAAATAAGAGAAGAAAAAATAAGTCCAAAAATCATATCATTCAATAAAAATATTCATAACTTCCCGAAAATGAAAAATAGCTCCAAGCTCTGAAAATTCTGCAAAAATGTTCGTTTGGACCGGAGATTACCATCTTCAACTGAATAATAAAATAACAAAAATTAGTTTATAATAATCATATCATTTAAAATAAACATGTGTATCATAAAGAAAATGTAGAAAATAGATCGGAGCCCAGAGAAATCCACAAAAATGTCTGTTGGAACCTGAAGATCGCCAACTTCTACAGAAAAATAAAAGAAGCCAAAATTCATATCATTTAATTAAAATAGACATATCTGCCATAAAATATAGAAAATAACCCCGAGCTCAAAAAAATCCGTACAAATGTCCGTTGGAACTAGGATATTGCCATATTCAACTAAAAATGAGTAGACAAAATTAGGCCAAAAAATTGTATCCTTTAATAAAAAGGTTTAGGGTCTCTCAGAAAATGTACAAAAAAGCCCCAAACTAAGAAAAATCTACAATAATGTAGGAACCTGGAGATCGCCATCTTCAACTAAAAATAAGATAAGATAAATTTAGAACATAAAAAATCATGTCATATAATATAAAGATTCTTATCTTTTCGAAAGTGTAGAAAATTGCCCCGAGCTTAGAAAAATCCGCAAAAATGTCTATTGGTACCGGAAGATCGCCATCTTCAACTGGAAAAATAAAAGAAGACAAAATTAAGCCAAAATATCATATCATTTAATAAAATGATCCATATCTTCAAAAATATGGAAAATAGGCCGGAGCTCAGAAAAATCCGCAAAAATGTCCGTTGGAACCGTGTGATCGCCATCTTCAATTGGAATATAAGAGAAGACAAAATTAGGCCAAAATATTTTATCATTTAATAAAAAGATCGCCATCTTTAACAGGAAAATAAGAGAAGACAAATTTAGGCTAGAAAAATCATATCTATTAATAAAACGATTCATATCTTTCATAAAATGAAGAAAATAGCATCAAGCTCAGAAAAAGATATATAAAAATCTTTTCAGTTGAAGATCGTGATATCCCGATTACAACGGACATTTTTATAGATGAAGATAGCGATTTCCCGGTTCCGAATTTTGTCTTCTCCTATATTTCAGTTGAAGATGGTGATTTCCCGGTTCCAACGGACATTTTTTGGACTAATTTTGTCTTTTCTGATATCACTTAATAAAATGATCCATATATTCCAGAAAATGTGAATAATAGCCCTGAGCTCAGAAATATCTGCAAAAATGTCTGTTGGAACCGAGAGATCACCAACTTCTACTGGAAAATAAGAGAAGATAAAACTAGGCCAAAATTCATACAATTTAATAAAACGATACATATCTTCCAGAAAATGGGAAAAATAGCCCGAAGCTCAGAAAAATCTACAAACATGTCTGTTGTGATTGAGAGAATGCCATCTTCAACTGAAAATTAAGAGAAGACAAATTTAGACAAAAAATCATATAAAGATCGCCATCTTCAACTGGAAAATAAGTGAAGACAAACGTAGGTTGTAAAAATCATATCGTTTAATAAAAATATGCATATCTTCCATAAAATGTAGAAAATATCTCTGAGCTCAGAAAAATCCACAAAAATGTCTGTTGGAACCGAGAGATCGTCATCTTCAACTTAAAAATAATAGTTGACAAACTTAAGCTATAAAAATCATATCATTTAATTAAAAGATTCATATCTTCCATAAAACAACGAAAATAGCACAGAGCTCAGAAAATCCACAAAAATTTATGTTAGAACCGAGAGATCGCTATGTTCAATTGAAAAATAACAGAAGACAAAATTGGCAATAAAAATCATATCATTTAATACAAAGTTTCTTATTTTCCAAAAAATGTAGAAAATATCCCTGAACTAAGAAAAATCTGTAAAAATATCCGTCGGAACCAGGAGAACGCAAAAATTAATGCAAAACAGGGAAGAAAAAATTAGGCCAAAATATCATATCATTGAATAAAACGATCAATATCTTCTAGATAATACATAAAATAGCCCAGAACTCAGAAAATCCTCAAAAACTTTCGTGTGAACCGGGGATCGCCATCATCAATGAATAATTTTAGAGAAGATAAAATTAGCGAAAAAACCATAGCATTTAATAAAATGATCATTATCTACCAGAAAATACAGAAAATAGCCCCAAGGTCAGAAAAATCCGCAAACATTTCTGTTGGAACCGAGAAACCGTAACCTTCAAGTGAAAAATAAGAGAAGACAAACGTAGGCTCTAAAAATTATGTCTTTTAATAAAAAGATCCATATCGACAATAAAATGTAGAAAATAGCATCGAATTCAGAAAAATCTATTTACGTTTAAACTGGGAGATCACCAGCATCAATTGAAAAATAAGAGAAGACAAAATTAGGCTAGAAAAATCACATCATTTAATAAAAGATCCATATCTTACAAAAAATGTAGAAATAGTCCCGAGCTCAAAATTATTGGCCAAAATGTCCGTTTATCCCGGGATATCACCATCTTCAACTGAAAAATAAGAGAAGATAGAATTAGGCTACAAAAATGATATAATGTGATAAAAGATCCATACTTTCCAGAAAAAGTAGAAAATAATCTCGATATCAGAAAAATCCGCAAAAATGTCCGGTGGAACTGGGTGATCGCAATCTTCAATAGAAAAATAAGAGAAGACATAATTAGGCCAAAATATCATTTCATTTAATAAAACGATCCATATCTTCCAAAAATGTGGAACATAGGCCAGAGCTCAAAAAATCCGCAAAAATGTCCATTGGAACTAGGTGATTGCCATCTTCAATTGGAATATATGAGAACTCAAAGTTAGGCCAAAAAATCATATCATTTAATTAAAATATCGTCATCTTCATCTGGAAAATAAGAGAAGACAAATTTAGGACAGAAAAATCATTACAATTAATAAAAAGATCCATATCTTTCATAATATGTATAAAATAGCACCAATCTCAGAAAATAATATATAAAAATCTTTTCAGTTGACGATGGCGATATCCCGGTTACAACGGACATTTTTATAGATGAAGATGGCGATTTCACGATTTCGAATTTTGTCTTCTCTTATCTTTCACTTGAAGATGGCGATTTTCCGGCTCCAACAGACATTTTTATAGGTGATCGCCATCTTCAACTGGAATATAAGAGAAGTCAAAATTCGGCCAAAACATCATATCATTTGATAAAAATATCTTCATCTTCATCTAAAAATAAGAGAAGAAAAATTTAGGACAGAAAAATCATTACAATTAATAAAAAGATCCATATCTTTCATAAAATGTATAAAAAGCACCAAGCTCAGAAAATGATACATAAAAATCTTTTCAGTTGAAGATGGTGATATCCCGGTTACAATGTACATTTTATAGATTAAGATAAAATTAGGCCAAAAAGCATATCATTTAATATAAAGATCGCCATCTTAAACTGGAAAATAAGAAGAAACAAACTTAGGTTATAAAAATCATATCATTTAATGAAACGATCCATATCTTCCATAAAATTTAGAAAATATGCCGGCGCTCAGAAAAATCCGCAAAAATGTCTATTGGCACCGGGAGATCGCCATCTACAACTTAAAAATAATAAAAGACAAACTTAAGCTATAAAAATTATATCATTTAATAAAAAGATCCATATCTTCCATGAAATAAAGAAAATAGCACAGATATTAGAAAATCCGTAAAAATGTCTGTTAGAACCGGGCGATCGCTATGTTCAACCGAAAAAAGAAGAAGAAAAAATTAGGCAATAAAAATCATATCATTTAATATAAAGATTCTTATTTTTCATCAAATGTAGAAAATATCTCCGAGCTCCGAAAAATCTGCAAAAATATCCGTCGGAACCCGGAGAGTGCAAAATTTAACAAAAAACAGAGAAGAGAAAATTAGGCCAACATATCATATCATTTAAAAAACGATCAATTTCTTCTAAATAACACAGAAAATATCCCAGATCTCAGAAAAATCCTCAAAAATATCGATGTGAACTGGGAGATCGCCATCATCAACGAAAAATCTAAGAGAAGACAAAATTAGACACAAAAATCATAGCATTTAATAAAACGATCGCTATCTGTCCGAAATTATAGAAAATAGGCCAAATGTCAAAAAAATCCGCAAAAATTTCTGTTAGAACCAAGAAACTGCCATTTTCAAGTGAAAAATAAGAGAAGACAAACGTAGGCTACAAAAATTATATCATTTAATTAAAAAAATCCAAATCTACAATAAAATGTAGAAAATAGCATCTAGTTCAGAAAAATCCGTAAAAATTTTCGTTGGAACCGAAAGATCGTCATCATCAATTTAAAAAGAAGAGAAGACAAAATTAGGATAGAAAAATAATATCATTGACTAAAAAGATACATATATTACAGAAAATGTTGAAAATAGTTCTTAGCTCAGAAATATCGGCCAAAATGTCCGTTGGAATCGGGAGATCGTCTTATTCAATTAAAAAAAATAAGAGAAGACAAAATTATGCTACAAAAAGAATATACTATAAAAAGAAAATCCATATCTTCCAGAAAATGTAGAAAATAATTTCGAGCTCAGAGAAATCTGCAAAAATGTCCGTTAAAACCAGGAGATCGCCATCTTCAACTGGAAAATAAGAGAAGACTAAATTTGTCCAAAATATCATATCATTTAACAAAACGATCCATATCTTCCAAAAATGTGGAAAATAGGCCTGAGCTCAGAAAAATATAGAAAAATGTCTGTTGGAAATGGGTGATCACCATCTTCAACTAGAATATATGAGAAGACAAAATTAGGCCCAAAATCATATCATGTAATAAAAAGATTGTCATCTTCAACTGGAAAATATAAGAAGACAAATTTAGGATAGAAAAATCATATCAATTAATACAAAGATCCATATCTTTCTTAAAATGAATAAAATAGCACCAAACTCAGAAAATGATATACAAAAATATTTTAAGTTGAATATGGCGATATCCCGGTTGCCACAGACATTTCATAGATGAAGATGGTGATTTTCCTATTCCGAATTTTGTCTTCTCTTATCTATTAGTTGAAGATAGCGATTTTTTAGTTCCAACGGACATTTTTGGCCTAATTTTGTCTTCTCTGATATCCTTTAAAAAAATGATCCATATATTCCAGAAAATATGAAAAATATCATGTAGCTTAGAAATATCCCCAAAAATTTCTGTTGGAACCGGGAGATCGCTGGACTTCAACTAGAAATTTAGAGAAGACAAAATTAGGCCAATAATTCATATCATTTAATAAAACGTTCCATATCTCCTAGAAAATGTGGAAAATGGCCGGGAGCTCAGAAAAATAACTGAAGACAAACTTAAGCTATAAAAATCATATCATTTAATAAAAAGATCCAAATATTATATAAAATAAAGAAAATAGCACAGAGATCAGAAAATCCGAAAAAAATGTCCTTTGAATCTGGGAGATCGCCTTGTTCAACTAAAAAATAAGAGAAGACAAAATTTTGTAATAGAAATCAAATCATTCAATATAAATATTCTTATTTTCCATAAAATGTAGAAAATATACCCGAGCTCAGAAAAATCCGCAAAAATATCCATTGGAACCAGGAGATCGCCAAATTTAACGAAAAATACAGAAGAAAAAATTAGGCCAACGAATACAGAAAATAGCCCAGAGCTCAAAAAAATCCTCAAAAGTATCCGTGGGAAGCGGGGGATCGCCTTCATAAACGAAAAATCTAAGAGAAGACAAAATTAGACAAAAAACATAGCATTTAATAAAAGGATCATTATCTTCCCAAAATATATAAAATAGCCAGGAGGTCAGAAAAATTCTCACAAATTCCGTCGGAACCGGGAAACTGCCATTTTCAAGTGAAAAATAAGGGAAGACAAATCCGCAAAAATGTTCTTTAGAACCAGGAGATCGCCATCTTCAACTTGAAAAATAAGAGAAGACAAAATTTGGCCAACATATCATATTATTTAATACAACAATCCATTTCTTCCAAAACTGTGGAAAATAGGCCTGAGCTCAGAAAAATCCGGAAAAACGTCCTTTGGAACTGGGTGATCGCCATCTTCAACTAGAATATATGAAAGACAAAATTAGGCCTAAAATCATATCATTTAATAAAAAGATCGTCATCTTGAACTGGAAAATAAGAGAATACAAATTTAGGACTATAAAATCATATCACTTAATAAAAAGATTCATATTTTTCATAAAATGAATAAAATGCACCAAACTCAGAAAATGATATACAAAAATAAGTTAAGTTGTAGATGGCGATATCCCGGTTACCACAGACATTTTATAGATGAAGATGTCGATTTTCATGTTCCAAATTTTTTCTTCTCTTATCTTTCAGTTAAAGATGGCGATTTCTCGGTTCCAAAGAATATGTTTTGGCCTAATTTTGTCTTCTGTGATATCATTTAAAAAAGATCCATATATTCCAGAAAATATGGAAAATATTCAGTAGCTCAGAAATATCAACAAAAATGTCCGTTGGAACCGGGAGATCGCCAAGTTCAACGGGAAATTAAGAGAGGACAAAATTAGGCCAAAAACCGTATCATTTAATAAATCATTCCATATCTTCCAGAAAATATTGAAAATAACCAGAGCTCAGAAAAATATGCAAAAATTTCCTTTGGGACCGAGAGTAGGCCATCTTTAACTGAAATATAAGAGAAGTCAAAAATAGACCAAAAAATCATATCATTAAATATAAAGATCGCCATCTTCAATTGGAAACTAAGAGAAAACAAACTTAGGTTATAAAATTCATATCATTTAATAAAAGATCCATATCTTCCATAAAATGTAGAAAATATGTCGGAGCTCAGAAAAGTCTGCAAAAATATCCGTTGGAACTGGAAGATCGCGATCATCAACTTAAAAATAATAAAAGCCAAATTCATGCTATAAAAATCATACCATTTAATAAAAAGATCCATATCTTCCATAAAATAGCACAACGATCAGAAAATCCAAAAGAATGTCATTGGATCCGGAAGATCGCCATATTCAACTGAAAAATAAGAGAAGACAAAATTTGGCATTAGAAATCAAATAATTTAATATAAATATTATTATTTTCCATAAATGTGGAAAATATCCCCAAGCTCAGAAAAATCCGCAAAAATATCCGTTAAAACCTGGAGATCACCAAATTTAATGAAAAAGAAGAAGAAAAAATTAGGTCAAAAAATCATATCATTTAATAAAACGATCGATCTCTTCTAGATAATACAGAAAATAGGCTATATCTTAGAAAATCCGCAAAAATATCAGTTCCATGAAATTGCCATCATTAGCAAAAAATAAGAGAAGACAAATTTTGGCCAAAAAATCTAATCATTTAATAAAACAATCGATATCTTCCAGAAAATTCAAGAAATAGCCCCGAGTTCAGAAATATCCACGTTGGAACTTCGAGATTGCCATCTTCAACTGAAAAATAAAAGAAGATAAACGTAGGCTATAGAATCATATAATTTAATAAAAATATCCTTATCGATAATAAAACATAGAAAATAGCCTCCAAGTTAGAAAAATCCGAAAAAATTTCCGTTGGAATCGGGAGATCGCCATCTTCAATTTGTACTTTCTTTTATGACTATATCTTTGAATGTTTTTGAATAATGAAATAGATGTTTTGAATGTTGGTTATTTTATTGCCTGCGTTCATATCTATTATTGTTGTTGTTGTTTTATTGCAATGCAAGAATCTGCGAATGGATGAACACACAGATGCTTATCAGACTGTAGCTTCACAGCTTCAAGTCTGAGCGGACCTCTTCGCGTCTCGCCTTCCATACTTGGGAAGCGGGGCATGACAATGGCGATCTCCCAGTTCCAACGGACATTTTTCGGATTTTTGTGATATCTGGGCTATTTTCTAAATTTTTTGTAAGCTATGGATCTTTATATTAAATGATATGATTTTTATGGCATAATTTTGTCTTCTTTTATTTTTTTAGTTATACATGGCGATCTCCCAGTTCTTATGGACATTTTTGCGATTTTTTTGAGCTTGGTGCTATTTTCTACATTTTATGGAAGATTGGGTATATATATTTAATGATATGATTTTTTAGGTTCTAAATCTGTCTTCTCTTTTTTTCTTTTGAAGATGTCCGTCTCGTGGTTCCAACCGACATTTTTGCAGATTTTTCTGAGCTCTGGGCTATTTTCCACATTTTCTGGAAGATATTTCTGTGGATTTCTTTGACATCGAGCTATTTTTGCACACTTTCTGGAAGTTATGGGTCGTTTTATTAGATGATATGATTTTTTTGGGCCTAATTTTGTTTTCACTTTTTTAGGCGATCACCCGATTCCCTTAGACATTTTTCCGGTTTTTCTGAGCTTATTCCTAATTTATACATTTTTGAAAGGTATAGATCTTTTTATTAAATGATATGATTTATTGGCCTAATTTTGTCCTAATTTTTATTAAATGATATTGGCCTAATTTTGTCTTCTCTAACTTTTCGGTTGAAGATGATGATCTCCCGGTTTAAATGGACAGTTTTTTGGATTTTACTGAGCTCTGGCATATGTTCCACATTTTTGGAAGATATGGATCGTTTTTTTAAATAACTAGTCATAACCCATGCCCGCGGGCACGGTTCATTTAAGATTTTCCCTTGCAAAATCTTTGTTCCCCGAATTTTTTTTTCAAAGCCAAAATTTAAAAGAAAAACAAATTAACTTACAATACTTAGCGGCACATGCGTCTTCGGCATGGGTGCCTTCGGCGCAGAACAACAAATTCGACGTAAAACAACAATTTCGACGTGGGCGGGTGCCTTAGGTACGGAACAACAAATCAGCGTAAAAATATTTAGCGAGCGCCTTCGGTGCGGGCGCCTTCGGGGACACTGTTCATTTAAAAACCTTGGACCCACTAATTTTAAACAAACATCAATAATTATTAGTTTCCCCTGAAATATCAGTAGATGGGATCGAAATTTTACAGTGGTTTGCAACGCGGATCAATGAGTTGGCAGCATCTCCCGCGTTCATTCTCCCACAGCTCGCGTTCATTCTCAAGATGAGATTGTGTATGTGCACAACATTTTTTTTCATATCTAATATTAAAAGGCTATCCATAATTTCAATGTTTTTGTGTATTCCCAACAAGTTTCTCTTCAACCGAAAAATTTCCCTCCAAAACTTGATGTGACATTGCCACATAGGACAAATTCAAAATCTGCCCTCAATTGTAATATAGATATGATATTTTGGCTTAATTTTGGCTTCTCTTTTTTCCAGTTGAAGATTACGATCACTCGGTTCCAACGGACACTTTTTGCAGATTTTTGTGAGCTCTGGATTATTTTCTACATTTTCTGGAAGATATGATTCTTTTTATTACATTATATGATTTTTGTAGCCTAATTTTATCTTCTCTTATTTTTAAGTTGAAGATGGCGATATCCCTGTTCCAACGGAATTTTGCCCGATATTTCTGAGCTCGGGACTATTTTCAACATTTTCTGTAAAATATGTATATTTTTATTAGATGATATGATTTTCCTGACCTAATTTTGTCTTTCTTATTTTTTAATTGATGATGTTGATCTCCCTGTTCAAATAGAAATTTTTGTGGATTTTTCTGAACTTGAGTCTATTTTCTACATTTTATTGTAGATTTGGAATGATAAGATTTTTATTGCCAACATTTGGCTTCTCTTATTTTCACTAGAAGTTGCATGTTTCCCGGTTCCCACGGAAAGTTTTGCGGATTTTTCTTTCCTCAAAGCTATTTTCTGTATTTTCTGGAAGGTAACGATCGTTTTATTAAATGCTATGATTTTTTGTTTAATTTTGTTTTTTCTTAGATTTTTTGTTGATGATGGCGATCTCTCGGTTCCAACAGACATTTTTGCGGATTTTTGTGATCTCTGGATATTTTCTAAATTTTCTATAAGCAACGGATCTTTATATTAAAATGATATTATTTTTAAGGCATAATTTTGTCTTCTCTTATTTTTTCAGTTGTACATGGTGATCTCCCGGTTCTACTGGACATATTTGCGATTTTTTTGAGCTTGATGCTATTTTCTACATTTTATGGAAGTATGGGTAGATATATTTATTGATATAATTTTTTAGGTTCTAATTTTGTCTTCTCTTATTTTCCGTTGAAGATGTCGATCTCTTAGTTGTTTGGGGCCAATAATGCTATTCTTCATCTATAGGAGTGATCTAGGGCAACCAGAAATCGAAAATGCATCTAACCATCAATTTTGGGCAACCGTTTGGGCAATTGCAATTGAAATTTCGTGGGAATAAAGAAAACAACCTCCTCATTGCCTTGAAACAACGTTTACTATATATTTATCCTCATAGTCCGCCAAAACTCGCACAAAATCCGTGCGCGACCCAAAAATCAGAGACGTGTGATATTGCTTGTGTTTTGAATCCAAGAGTAAATTCATGTAGTTTTCTGTAGAAAACGATGGTGACGCACTATCTGAAGCTTAGGAACGAATATTTCGATCTTTTGAGGCCTAGAATGCAATCCTTCATCCATTAGAGTGAGGTAGGGCAGCCAGAAACCACAAAGTACTTCAGACCTGCTGTTTTGGAAAATCGTTGGACAATTCTAATTTAAATTACATGGGAATAGGGGAAACAACATCCACTCTGCAGACAAGCAATGTTTACCCTCCATTTGTTCTCATATTCCTCCAAAACTTCCACGAATTCTGTGCGAGTCCCAGAAATCAGAGACGGGTGCCATTGCTTGTGTTTTGAATTCAAGAGTAAATTCTTGCAGTTTTTCGGTGGAAAACGATGGTGACGCACAATCAAAAGCTCAGTAAAGAGGATTTCGATCGTTTGAGACCTATAATACCCTACTTCATCCATTAGAGTTAGCTAGGATAGCCAGAAACCGAAAAATGCATCAAACCTGCTATTTTGGGCAACCGTTGGGCAATCAAATTGAAATTACATGGGGATAGAGGAAACAACCTCCTCTCCCCAAAGAAACAACGTTTACTCTCCATTTGACCTCATTCCTCCAAAACTCCCACGAAATCCATGCAAGTCCCCGAAATCAGAGACGGGTGCATTGCTTGTGTTTTGAATTCAAGAGTAAATTCGTGTAGTTTTTCTGTAGAAAACTACGGTGATGCACTATCAGAAGCCCCGGAACAAATTTCGATCGTTTGAGGCCTACAATGCCCTCCTTCATTCATTAGAGTGAGCTAAGGCAGCCAGAAATTGAAAAACACTTCAAGCATGTTATTTTGGACAACTGCTGGGAATTTCAATTGAAATTTCGTACGAATTGGGAAAACTACCTCCTCTCCATCTAGAAACAATGTTTACACTCCATGTGTCCTTATATTTCTCCAAAACTCCCACGAAATCTGTGCGAGTCCCAGAAATCAGAGATGGGTGCAATAACTTGTGTTTTGAAACCAAGAAGTTAATTCTTGCAATTTTTGTAGAAAATATGGTGACGCAAAATTGGAAGTTCAGGAAGGAATATTTCGATCGCTTGACACCTAAAATGCCCTCCTTCGTCTATTAGAGTGAGCTAAGGCAGTTAGAACTCGAAAAATGCTTCAAACCTTCAATTTTGGGCAACTGTTGGGCAATTGCAATTGATAGTTCGAGGAAAAAAAGAAAACAACCTCATCTCTGCATTGAAACAACGTTTACCCTATATTTGTCCTCATAGCCTGCATGAAGTCCTCGCGAGTCCCAGAAATCAGAGACGGGTGCAATTGCTTGTGTTTTGAATCCAAGCGTTCTTGTCGTTCTTCGATAGAAAACGTTGATGACGCACTATCGAAAGCTCATGAACAAAGATTTCGATCGTTTGGGGCTTAGAATGCACTATTTCATCCATTAAAGTTAGCTAGGGCAGGCAAAAACAGAAAAACTCTTCAAACCATCTATTTTGGGCAACCGTTTAGTAATTCCAATTGAAATGTCTTTGGACTAGAGAGTAAACAACCTTCTCTCCCAATAGAAACAACATTTACTCTCCATTTGTTCTTATATTCCTCCAAAACTCCCACAAAATCTGTGCGAGTCCCAAAAATCAGAGACATGTGCAATTTCTTGTGTTTTGAATCCAAGAGTAAATTCTTGCAGTTTTTCGGTAGAAAACGACGGTGACCAACCATCGGAAGCTCAGGAACAAAGATGTCGATCATTTAAGACCTAGAATACCCTCCTTCATCCATTAGAGTGAGCTAAGGCAGCCAAAAATCGAAAAAACACTTCAAACGTGTTATTTTGGACAACCACTGGGCAATTCCAATTGAAATTTTGTTAGAATTGGGAAAACTACGTCCTGTCCACGTTGAAACAATGTTTACTCTCAATTTGTCCTCATATTTCTCCAAAACTCTCACGAAATTACTTGTATTTTGAATCCAAGAGTTAATCTTGCAGTTTTTTGGTAGAAAACAGTGGTGATGCATTGTAGCTCAGGAACGAATATTTTGATCGTTTGAGACCTAAAATGCCATACTTCGTCTATCAGAGTGAGCTAGGGCAACCAGAAATCGAAAAAATGCTTCAGACCTTCAATTTTGGGAAACCGTTGGGCAATTGCAATTGATAGTTCGAAGGAAAAAAGAAACCAACCACATCTCTACATTGTAACAACGTTTACTCTATATTTATCCTCATAGTCCGCCAAAACTCCCACGAAATCCTCGCGAGTCCCAAAAATCAGAGACGAGTGTAATTGCTTATGTTTTGAATCCAAGCGTAAATTCTTGTCATTCTTCGATAGAAAACATTGATGACACATTATCCAAAGCTCAAGAACGAAGATTTCGATCGTTTGGGGCCAAGAATGCACTTCTTCATCCATTTGAATGAGCTAGGGCAGCCAGAAATCGAAAAATACTTCAAACCTTCAATTTAGAGCAACCCTCTGGGCAATTGCAAATAAAATTTCGTGGGAATAAAGAAAACAAACTCAGTTTACTCTGTATTTACCCTCATAGTCCGCCAAAACTCCCACGAAATCGTTGCGAGTCTCAGAAATCAGAGACAGGTACAATTTCTTGTGTTTTGAATCCAAGTGTAAATTCTTGTAGTTTTTCGATAAAAAATGACGGTGACCCACTATCGGACGTTCAGGAAAGAAGATTTCGATCATTTGAGGCCTAGAATGCCCACCTTCATCCATTAGAGTGAGGTAGGGCAGCCAAAAATCGTAAAACACTTCAAACGTGTTATTTTGGACAACCACAAGGCAATTCCAATTGAAATTTCGTCAGAATTGGGAAAACTACCTCCTCCAATGTAGAAGCAATGTTTACTCTGCATTTGTCATCATATTTCTCCAAAACTCCCACGAAATCTGTGCGAGTCGTAGAAATCAAAGACGGGTGCAGTAACTTGTGTTTTGAATCCAAGAGTTAATTCTTGCAGGTTTTGGTAGAAAATGATGGTGACGCAAAATTGGAAGCTCAGGAACGAATATTTCGATTGTTTGAGACCTAAAATGCCCTCCTTCATCTATTAGAGTAGGCAAGGGCAGACAGAAATTGAAAAATGCTTCAAACCTTCAATTTTGGGCAATCGTTGGGCAATTGCAATTGATATTTCGTTGAAATAAAGAAAACAACCTCCTTTCTGCATTGAAATAATGTTTACTCTATATTTATCCTCATAGTCCGCCTAAACTCCCACGAAATCCTCGCGAGTCCCAGAAATCAGAGACAGGTGCAATTGCTTGTGTTTTGAATCCAAGAGTTAAGTCTTGCAGTTTTTCGGTTGAAAAAGATGGTGACGCACAATTGGAAGCTCAAGAACAAATATTTCGATCGTTTGGGGCCAAGAATGCCATCCTTCAACTGTAAGAGTGAGCGAGGCCAGCCAAAAATCGAAAAAAACCTTCAATTTTGGGCAACCATTGGGCAATAACAATTGAAATTTCGTGGGAATAAAGAAAACAACCTCCTCTCTGCATTAAAACAACGTTTACTACATATTTATCCTCATAGTCCGCCAAAACTCTCACGAAATCCGTGCGAGACCCAAAAATCAGCAACGGGTGATATTGCTTGTGTTTTAAATCCAAGAGTAAATTCATGTAGTTTTTCTGTAGAAAATGGTGGTGACGCACTATTTGAACCTCAGGAACTAGTATTTCGATCGTTTGAGGCCTAGAATGCAATCCTTCATCCATTAGAGTGAGGTAGGGCAACCAGAAACCGAAAAGTACTTCAAACCTGCTATTTTGGAAAATCGTTGGGCAATTCCAATTTAAATTACATGGGAATAAGGGAAACAACATCCACTCCCCACACAAGCAATGTTTACTCTCTATTTGTTCTCATATTCATCCAAAACTCCCACGAATTCCGTGCGAGCCCAGAAATCAGAGGCAGGTGCCATTGTTTGTGTTTTGAGTTTAAGAGTAAATTCTTGCGGTTTTTCGATAGAAAACGATGGTGACGCACAATCAAAAGCTCAGTAAAGAGGATTTCGATCGTTTGCTGCCTATAATACCCTCCTTCATCTATTAGAGTTAGCTAGGGCAGCCAGAAACCGAAAAATACATCAAACCTGCTATTTTGGGCAACCATTGGGCAATCAAATTGAAATTACATGGGGATAGAGGAAACGACCTCCTCTCCCCAAAGAAACAACGTTTACTCTCCATTTGACCTCATTCCTCCAAAACTCCTATGAAATCTGTGCGAGTCCCTGTAATCTGAGACGGGTGCAATGCTTGTGTTTTGAATCCAAGAATAAATTCGTTAGTTTTTCAGTAGAAAACGACGGTGACGCACTATCGGAAGCCCTGGAACGAATTTTGATTGTTTGAGGCCTACAATGCCCTCCTTCATCCATTAGAGTGAGCTAGGGCAGGCAGAAATCGAAAAACACTTCAAACGTGTTATTTTGGACAACCGCTGGGCAATTCCATTTGAAATTAAATCATAATTGGGAAAACTACCTCCTGTCCACGTAGAAAAAATGTTATACATATATTTTTCCAAAACTCCCACAAAATCCGTGCGAGTCCCAGAAATCAGAGACGGGTGCAATACCTTGTGTTTTGAATCCAAGAGTTAATTCTTGCAGTTTTTTGGTAGAAAACGATGGTGACGCAAAATTGGAAGCTCAGGACGAATATTAGGATCGTTTGAGACCTAAAATGCCCTACTTCGCTTATTAGAGTGAGCTAGGGCAGCCAGAAATTGAAAAATGCTTCAAACCTTCAATTTTGGGCAACCGTTGGGCATTTGCAATTGATAGTTCGAGGAAAAAAAGAAAACAACCTCATCTCTGCATTGAAACAACATTTACTCTATATTTATCCTCAAAGTCTGCCAAAACTCCCACGAAATCCTCGCGAGTCCCAGAAATCAGAGACGAGTGCAATTGCTTGTGTTTTGAATCCAAGCATAAATTCTTGTCGTTCTTCGATAGAAAATGTTGATGACATACTATCGAAAGCTCATGAACGAAGATTTCGATCGTTTGGGGCCTAAAATGCACTACTTAATCCATTAAAGTGAGCTAGGGCAGGCAGAAACCGAAAAACTCTTCAAACCATCTATTTTGGGCAACCATTTAGTAATTCCAATTGAAATTTCTTGGGACTAGAGAGTAAACAATTTTCTCTCCGTATAGAAACAACATTTACTCTCCATTTGTCCTCATATTTCTCCAAAACTCCTACAAGATCCGTGCGAGTCCAAAAATCCGAGACGTGTGCAATTGTTTGTGTTTTGAATCCAAGAGTGAATTCATGTAGTTTTTCTGTAGAAAACGATGGTGACGCACTATCTGAAGCTTAAGAACGAAGATTTCGATCGCTTGTGGCCTAGAATGCACTTCTTCATCCATTAAAATGAGCTAGGACAGCCAGAAAATCGAAAAATACTTCATACATTCAATTTAGGGCAACCCTCTGGGCAATTGCAATTAAAATTTTGTGGGAATAAAGAAAACAACCTCCTCTTTGCACTGAAACAACATTTACTCTATATTTATCCTCTTCGTCTGCCAAAACTCCCACGAAATCGTCGCGAGTCTAAGAAATCAGAGACGGGTGCAATTGCTTGTGTTTTGAATCCAAGAGTTAATTCTTGCAGTGTTATGGTTGAAAACGATGGTGATGCACAATGGGAAGCTCAGGAACGAATATTTCGATCTTTTGGGGGCTAGAATGCCATCCTTCATCTGTTAGAGTGAGCTAGGGCAGACAGAAATCGAAAAATGCTTCAAAACTTCACTTTTGGGCAATCGTTTGGGCAATTGCAATTGAAATTTCGTGCGAATAAAGAAAACAACCTCCTCTCTGCATTGAAACAACGTTTACTCTATCTTTATACTCATAGTTCGCCAAAACTCCCATGAAATCCGTTCGAGTCCCAAAAACCAGAGACGTGTGCCATTGCTTGTGTGTTTTGAATCCAAGAGTAAATTAGTGTAGTTTTTCTGTAGAAAACGATGGTGACGCACTATCTGAAGTTCATGAACGAAGATTTCGATCGTTTGAGCCCAAGAATGCACTCCTTCAACCATTGGAGTGAGCTAGGGCAGCCAAAAATCGGAAAATGCTTCAAAACTTCAATTTTGGTCAACCGTTGGGAAATTGCAATTGAAATTTCGTGGGAATAACTAAAACAACCTCCCCTCTACATTGAAACAATGTTTACTCTATATTTATCATCATAGTCCGCCAAAACTCCAACGAAATAGTCGCGAGTCCCAGAAATCAGAGACGGGTGCAATTGCTTGTGTTTTGAACAAAGAGTTAATTCTAGCAGTTTTTATGTTGAAATGATGGTGACGCCCAATCGGAAGCTCAGGATCGAATATTTCGATTTTTTGGGGCCAATAATGCCATCCTTCATCTATAAGAGTGATCTAGGGTAGCCAGAAATCGAAAAATGCATCTAACCGACAAAACTCCCATGAAATCCTCGCGAGTTCCAGAAATCAGAGGCGGGTGCAATTACTTGTGTTTTGAATCCAAGTGTAAATTCTTGTTGTTCATCGATATAAAATGAAGATGACGAACTATCGAAAGCTCAGGAACGAAGATTTCGCTCGTTTGGGGCCTAGAATGCACTACTTTATCCATTAGAGTGAGCTAGGGCTGCCAGAAACTGAAAGAATGCTTTAAACCATCTATATTGGGCAACCGTTTAGTAATTCCAATTGAAATTTCTTGGGACTAGAGAGTAAACAACCTTCTCTCCCCATAGAAATGACATTTACTCTCCATTTGTCCTCATATTCCTCCTAAACTCCCACGAATTCCGTGCGAGTCCCAAAAATCAGAGACGTGTGCAATTGCTTGTGTTTTGAATCCAAGAGTAAATTTGTGTAGTTTTTTTGTAGAAAACAATGGTGACACACTATCTACAGCTCAGGAACGAAGATTTCGATCGGTTGAGGCGTAGAATGCACTCCTTCATCCATTAGAGTGAGCTAGGGCAACCAGAAATCGAAAAATGCTTCAAACCTTCAATTTTGGACAATCGCTGGGCAATTGCAATTGAACTGTCGTGGGAATAAAGAAAACAACCTCTGCTCTACATTTAAACAATGTTTACTCGATATTTATCCTCATAGTCCGCCGAAACTCCCACGAAATCGTCGCGAGTCCAAGAAATCAGAGACGGATGCAATTTCTTGTGTTTTGAATCCAAGAGTTAATTTTTGCAGTTTTTCGGTTGAAAAAGAAGGTGACACCCAATCGGAAGCTTAGGAACAAATATTTCGATCCTTTGGGGCCAAGAATGCCATCCTTCCTCTATAAGAGTGAGCTAGGACAGCCAGAAATCGAAAAAGGCCTTAAACCTGCAATTTTGGGCAACTGTTTGGGCAATTGCAATTGAAATTTTGTGGGAATTAAAGAAAAAAACCTCCTCTATATTGAAACAACGTTTACTATATATTTATCTTCATAGTCCGCCAAAATTCCCGTGAAATCCGTGCGAGTCCCAAAAATCAGAGACGTGTGCGGCTTGTGTTTTGCATCCAAGAGTAAATTCATGTAGTTTCTCTGTATAAAACGATGGTGACGCACTTTCTGAAGGTGAGGAAATAAGATTTCTAACGTTTGAGGCCTAGAATGCACTGCTTCATCCATTAGAGTGAGGTAGGGCAATCAGAAACCGCAAAATACTTCAAACCTGCTATTTTGGAAAACCATTGGGCAATTCCAATTTAAATGACATGGGAATAGAGGGAACAACATCCACTCTGCAGACAAGCAATGTTTACTCTCCATTTGTCCTCATAAGATAAGCAAATATACTATGTGTGAAACAAAAGACGAAACTGCAATTATATATATATATATATATATATATATATATATATATATATATATATATATATATATATAATACAACAGGGATCTTATCATGGGTTATTGGATAAGAGTTGTTGGATAAGAGATTTTGGTTAAGAGAATATGTATAAGAGAATTTGGATAAGGGATAAGAGAATTTGGGTAATTGTGTATGTTGGTTAATACATTTTGTATGAGAGAATTTGAATATGAGAAATTGGGAGATGAGAAATTGGGAGATAAGAAATTTTGGTGTTATGTATTTGAAAGCTTGGGGGGAAATTTAAAAATTGAAATTTTGAATGAAAACTTAAAAATTTTGAAATTTCGGTTTCATGACAAAACTGTGGAGGGAGGCAAAATTTCTATTTCATAACATCTCTCTCTCTCTCTCCCCCCCCTCCCCCCCTGACCGCAAGAAAAATAAATCCTCATCTCCACGAAACGCAGGCTGCAAATTAACAATTCCCAGGCTGCAACTGAAGCCACCACTTTATCTTCCTCCTCATTGCCAGGAAGAAGTCGGGTTTTGGCTTGATCAAATTGCGTCGAGGGTTCCAGTGAGGAGGCAGTGGACGCGCTCGATGTTAGGGAACGATGTAGATTGAGGCATGGCATCAAGTCGGGCTTTGGCTTGATCAAACTGGGGTTCACACTTGGCTTTATGTCTCTCAGCCTTTCGGCTGTTGGAAAATTTCATATGTCCCTAAAAGCTCCACCTTTGCCTTTGGTAAGAGTTTATTTGTGATTTCTCATCTCAAAAAATTCATCACACAATCAACTTATTTATTTGTGATTTAATCTTTTTAGAGATACTTTTAACTTGCTGCTCTTCACTGGTGATTTTGATGTGATTTTTCTTCGAATTTGAGTTGCTTGAGTATGGATTTGAGTTCCTAAAATTCTGAAATTTACTGCTCTTTTTCTGTGATTTTGCGTTTAGAATGATGGAGATTTCTCATACTTCAATGGAGAGCATATGTGATTGGCAAAAAAACCTTTGGCAAGGAACAAATCAAAGTCCATCTGAACAAAATTCATCAAGGAAATGAGCAACATGCAACAATTTCTCTAATTGTTACTGGAGAAATAGGGCAAATTGTTGCTCATTATCTTGATATAGGGCATATAGCAACATTGTTACTGGAAAGGAACAACATGCAACAATTTCCATGGCCATAAATATAGGAGCAAATTGTTACTGGAAAAATAGGGCAAATTCTGGGAAGGTGGCATATAGGGCAAATTGTTACTGGAAAGGACATGATGTTTCACTTATATGGCCATAGATATAAAGTATATCAGGATATCCAAAACAATGCATAAGTAAATCAGTGTAGCGATTGCAATCCCCTGATACCATTGCTATGAAGTTATTGGAAAAAATTATTTGCCAAAGAATAATGAGAATCATCTAACAAGTGAGAAAATAGGCAAATAATTTAGTGAATACCAAGAAATTTGTCGCTTCTCGATATTATAACATCATCCACCAACGTACATGCTACTGTTTTTGGGCTAGGTATAAGATTTTATGCTGAAGTTACATGGATTTGTATTTCTGTAATGATTCTGGAGGATGCATCTATTATCTGAAGAATAAGTCTTGAACTTGACATGTAGTTTTGTTGGCATGCTATGAGTTACTTTAGGGTTATAAGGAAATTTAAGTGTGATGGTTCCAAGAGATGATATCTATTATAAAATTGAGGGATGGTTTTAAATGTCGAATTTGAGTTGCTTGAGTATGGATTTGAGTTCCTAAAATTCTGAAATTTACTGCTCTTTTTCTGTGATTTTGCGTGTTGCACGATGGAGATTTCTCATACTTCAATGGAGAGCATATGTGATTGGCAAAAAAACCTTTGGCAAGGAACAAATCAAAGTCCATCTGAACAAAAGCCGTCAAGAAAATGAGCAACATGCAACAATTTCTCTAATTGTTACTGGAGAAATAGGGCAAATTGTTGCTCATTTTCTTGATATAAGGCATATAGCAACATTGTTACTGGAAAGGAACAACATGCAACAATTTCCATGGCCATAGATATAGGAGCAAATTGTTACTGGAGAAATAGGGCAAATTCTGGGAAGGTGGCATATAGGGCAAATTGTTACTGGAAAGGACATGATGTTTCACTTATATGGCCATAGATATAAAGTATATCAGGATATCCAAAACAATGCATAAGTAAATCAGTGTAGCGATTACAATCCCCTGATACCATTGCTATGAAGTTATTGGAAAAAATTATTTGCCAAAGAATAATGAGAATCACCTAACAAGTGAGAAAATAGGCAAATAATTTAGTGAATACCAAGAAATTTGTCGCTTCTCAATATTATAACATCATCCACCAACGTACATGCTACTGTTTTTGGGCTAGGTATAAGATTTTATGCTAAAGTTACATGGATTTGTATTTCTGTAATGATTCTGGAGGATGCATCTATTATCTGAAGAATAAGTCTTGAACTTGACATGTAGTTTTGTTGGCATGCTATGAGTTACTTTAGGGTTATAAGGAAATTTAAGTGTGATGGTTCCAAGAGATGATATCTATTATAAAATTGAGGGAAGGTTTTAAATGTCGAATTTGAGTTGCTTGAGTATGGATTTGAGTTCCTAAAATTCTGAAATTTACTGCTCTTTTTCTGTGATTTTGCGTTTAGCACGATGGAGATTTCTCATACTTCAATGGAGAGCATATGTGATTGGCAAAAAAACCTTTGGCAAGGAACAAATCAAAGTCCATCTGAACAAAAGTCATCAAGAAAATGAGCAACATGCAACAATTTCTCTAATTGTTACCGGAGAAATAGGGCAAATTGTTGCTCATTTTCTTGATATAGGGCATATAGCAACATTGTTACTGGAAAGGAACAACATGCAACAATTTCCATGGCCATAGATATAGGAGCAAATTGTTACTGGAGAAATAGGGCAAATTCTGGGAAGGTGGCATATGGGGCAAATTGTTACTGGAAAGGACATGATGTTTCACTTATATGGCCATAGATATAAAGTATATCAGGATATCCAAAACAATGCATAAGTAAATCAGTGTAGCGATTGCAATCCCCTGATACCATTGCTATGAAGTTATTGGAAAAAATTATTTGCCAAAGAATAATGAGAATCACCGAACAAGTGAGAAAATATGCAAATAATTTAGTGAATACCAAGAAATTTGTCGCTTCTCAATATTATAACATCATCCACCAACGTACATGCTACTGTTTTTGGGCTAGGTATAAGATTTTATGCTGAAGTTACATGGATTTGTATTTCTGTAATGATTCTGGAGGATGCATCTATTATCTGAAGAATAAGTCTTGAACTTGACATGTAGTTTTGTTGGCATGCTATGAGTTACTTTAGGGTTATAAGGAAATTTAAGTGTGATGGTTCCAAGAGAAATGATATCTATTATAAAATTGAGGGAAGGTTTTAAATGTGGTTGTTGACTAGGAAAATATGATTGGAATGGGGGTAAACCCTAAAATTTTGGGGGAAACTAAATATAGAGGGAACTAAATTGTGGGGAACTAAAATTTTATATTTTGGTGGGGACTAAAGCTGGATGGAACTAAGTTTTACGGTGGACCTATTTTTGGGGGAATTTAATCATTTGGGGGAATGCCCACAATAACTTCAAAAGAAAGGAAAGCTAAAATGCATGCAGTAGATGTCATTCCGTATGAATACCCGTAGTTTGGTAGTTTCAATTATTCGGTCTGAAATTAAGGGTATCATGTTAACATTGTGACATATAAACCATATATATGATTCACATGTGGAGTGCATATAAAGAAAGTAAAAGCCCATCAGTATGTTTATATGGTTCACTTTTTTAACAAATTCATCAAGTTTTAATGTTGGGTTGCAGATGAAATCGAGTTATGTCTCTTAATCAGCAGTTAAGCATAGCTTAATTTCATGCAGGTCTATGAATGTTTCTTTCTGCTGTGAACATGCTTCATTGATCTTGCATCAATGTAGGATTTAGTAAAATTCTTTGGATTTTGTTTATAATGGATTATGATTACACAATCCTATCTTATTTAGGGCCCTAAATATAAATTGGACTGTGAATGTTGTTGCTAATATATGAGTTTTCCTGTCATTAATAATTTTATTCGAATCTTTTCTCAGAGGGTTCCACATGCAATTCCCTGTTGGCCAGCATTTAGTGCCTTCAGGAGGCCAGAGATCTAGATTCTTATGCCTTTGGCTCAGAGGAACTTAACAAGCCATCAGGAACTGGGTTGCAGATGAAATCGAGTTATGTCTCTCAATCAGCAGTACCTTTGCGTTGCTGAGTGATGCCACCTCCATGCATCAAGAATCTGTATCTGAACCCTGATGCCTTATTCGACATGGATATCTTTAGTGACAGGAGATCGAGATCTATAGGTGAAGAGTCTCTGATTTCTTTCACTTGCGAGCTTTGCTACACTATTTAACATCTTGATTTTTTCGCATTCTTTAGTCTTTCCTCATACTTCATATAGAGTTTTATCATCGTATAAGAGTTTTATCGATGCCGTTCTTTCTCGCGAAAAAAAAACGAAGTTTTGAGCGGCTTCTGAACACATCCATTCCCTTCATAACGACTTCCACACGCGAGGCTTAAGAAAAATGCAAGAGATGCAAAATTTTCTCGATAATGCATTGGATTGTTGCCTGGTTTTGCAACTGATATCAAAGATAGCACAATCTATGTAAAGCAGCACAATTTTGGCTAGCATTAGATAACATATGCAGTACATGCTATTTACCCCAACTATTCAATTAAGCACCCCATTTCATAAATTTATGAATTCAATTCTTATTTTTTTTTCATTTTTGAACTGTTGAAGAGTTGGCATACTTCTACAGCAAAACCAAATTCGCTGTAAAATTACAATGTCCTATGCAAATTGGAGAGTATATCAGTTTGATATCAAATTTGAAGTAAAATTGATCTCAGCTTTAAAATTGGTTCAGTTTGATGTTTTAGAGGTATTTCTCTCAGGTAATTCTCTCATCTTCCAATGTTCTCAACTTTCTCTCAAGTAAAACATCCAATTTCAGATCATGTTGTTAAATACATACCCTCTTTCATTTTGATATTTTAGTTAACATGGACACTTTTGTAGAAAATCACATTTTCATTTGTTTGTTATATGAGTTCTCATATATTTTAGAGTTTTGCATGTCAAACTGGAAGAGTTCCTGTATATTTGTTTGATATATGAGTTCTCACAATTATATATGAATTCTCAAATACAATGGTGATCAAATTGGCAGTTAAAATATAAATTGGAAGGTGATCAAACTGGAAGAGCTGCAGGTGATTGATGTTATTTATGAAAGGGAAAGTAACCCTTTATTTGCATATCCAGTTTGTTTTATAATATGAATCTATCCGTGGACTGGGAAACTGCAATATTGATAAACTTGGTTCAAAACCAGAACTAATACTTGAGAAGGACAGAAGTGAATGCCTAAGGAATGGAATCTTTAACATTTATAGCAATCATGGTGAAAACCAATCTGAGATGCTATACTTATTTTCTTTGTTAGTTGCAATTTGTTAACCTGGTATAATCAATTTTATGATTCTACAATTTGCAGAAGCTCATGTTAGTAACAGTGTGTTTGATTACTAGAGGCATATGGATTTCATGAATTTTGAATCGCTATAGCTCATGCTACCGATGGTGTATTCTTCCCTAACACGTGATCGGGCCTTATTTGATCAAATTTCCTCTGATGAATATCCTAGCAATGAAGAAAGAATGATAGCTATTTGGCCTACCATGCAGTACTAGATCGTTAATTGCCTATACAATTTTATAAAATAAAACTAGATATGTTCTTTAAGGAAATTTCATGCATCAAATTCTAATTGGATATGTGATTTTATATATTGGTATTAATAGACAAAGAGTATCTCCATTGTGCTTGAAGTTTGCTCAAACTGCGACACTCCTAGCAGTTCTCATGACCATAACCCTGAGCTTGAGTTCTTTCAGTCAATCTGCAAATGAAGAGACAACAATTGTATGAACAGCTGTTGTAAACAAAAATAAGGAAAACATAGATTATTCCAGATAAATATGTGCAAATAAATATGTGCAAAATAAATATGTTCAAATATTTTTAAGCAATGTAGTGAACTTATATGTTCTGTAACGAATTCAACTGTGTTTGTGCAAACAATCAATAAGAGCCATCTTGGTTGTATGCAATGTATATATGTGATGTGCAAGTAAATTTTGCAGCAGAAAATGGAAGATTTCTGAATTTTTTGTAGATTGAAACTAAACAAACGGTATCAGGTGTGTATAGATTTGTCGTAATACCTGATAACTATGTTAGAATTTGCATAGATAGCGAAATACTTTTGTTTTTCTAGACTAATAGTAACATTCAGTTCTAAATGCAATGTTACATTATGCTTAAACATGTGACGTCCTAATCTCTTCTAATAAAAGCAGATGTTAAGTCTTAGGCTTGACCTGCACCTTTATGTGCGTATATCAATCTAATGCCATGCCTAAATGATTTAATTAACATAAATACCATCTTACCTGTGGAACCTATCTGAGTGTTTATAGGTGATTCCAATGTCATTAGACCCCATGATGTCGCTGATTCGACACACAAACTTTCTGATGTAGTTCTCTTCGTTTTCCCACTTGATAATCAAGTATTAATTATGTAGTTATTTTTGTGTAGTGATTTGTGTAATCAATTGTATAGTGGTCTTAATAATCAAGTATACTAAAGGAGAGTATGATGTCAAAATGAGATATGTTTGTGCAATATTTTTTGTGTAATCCTATCAAATAGAGATGTTTGTGTACAAAATGAAATTTTTCTGACAAACACCATGTTGTCAAATACCATTTGCAAATATCTGGGAAATGATATCATGTTGTCAAATACCATGTTGAAGGAGTGTATTCTGTCAAATACTAGGTTGTTAAATGTCTGGAAAATGATAACATGGTGTTTGTCAAAAATATTTGTCAAATGAAAAAGTGGTGTTTGTCAAATAGAGAACACCATGTTGGCAGTATGCTGAAGGAGAGTATTCTGTCAAATACCATGTTGCCAAATGCCATTTGTCAAATAGAGAAAATTCCATTCCGTATGCAACATGGCGGTCTTAATTTTTCTCACAAACAACATGTTTCCATGGTGTTTTTAGAAATAATACTCTCCTTCAGCATGTTTCCATGACACCATGGTGTTAATTTTTGACAGTATGCTGTCACTTAGTGTTAAGTTCTCACAAACACTACGTTTGTAGATTGGGCTAGGCATTTGCCAAACATCCACACAAATCAAAATTCCATTGGTCAAATTGTGGTCTTAGTTTTGGACAAAAATCGAGATATGTTTGCCAAACAAGTAAGTAATGCAGTAATTCGGCCTAGGCATGAATTTATATGTGTTTTTGTAAACCTCATGTTGCATGGCTAGCCCGACTTACCATGTCCTATATTTGGACTTCAACAATCCTAGCTTTCTAACTATTGAGTTATTATCTTATCAGTCCTGCACTAATAAATGATATAAAACTGAAAAGTAATTCTCTCTTTGATTGTTACATAGTTTAATTAGATAGAAATGTGAAATGTGAAATAAACAGCATGAGCTTTCAAAAAGGAAAAACATACACATAACTGGAAATGTGAAAGCTCATGCTGAGTATGTTTTTCCTTTTGTTGTGCATCTCCTTTTTGAGTTTTCATGTGTTTATTTTACTAATGATGTCCTTTTTTGTGCTTGCAGGTTTATGTGCTTGCATGTTTGGTGCTACACTGGATTATTTTGAAATCATTTTGTTTTGATTTTCTTTAATATGAAGGGTAGTAGCTAGCATTTAATTTTATGGGTTTTTGATGTGAATTTAGTGGATGATTGCGTGGAAAACACTTTTAATGAGAATTACTGAATATTCGGAACCATTCTTTTATGGAGTTTTTATTCAGTCGAACAAATTTTTTCCCATATTTTAATTTTTTTAATCTATTATGAAGTATATCACTTATTATTCTTCTAATAACTCGAATTTGATTTCACAGACGGACGACTACTGCGGTGTGCAAATTTTTATATAATTAGGTCCTTATAAGCATGTCGATGTTTTAGGGGAGAAACCAGAATAATTTTATAAAGCAATGAGAATAACCATGCAGCCATGACATTGTCCCAAGACATAAGAACATTACCACTCGAGACAACCACATCAAGAGAGTTACAATATGAAAGGATGAATATGAATTAATGAATAGTAGCAACGTGCAAGCATGATAAGATGTTAAAAAGAGATCGGATTGATTGTTGATTTATACATGTGTGAATAAATTCAACAAAATGGGGGGAAATGGGGGGACTGATAGATTGATATGGGCAATATCAACGATTCATTTGTCTAGATAGATTGATACGTGTGATAACAAAATGGATGAACTAATTCAATTTCGGTGTCATGACTGGAATTAAAATTTTTGAAGGTATGATATATATCTGAACTAATTGGATGATTGATTATTAATAATGGACTATAGGTGTACGTGCCTACGCTAGATGACCCATCGTCACACACCTTCGAGCGTCACTCAATGGACACATTCAAGACACAATGGCCATTTGGGTGTGTGATCTACTACATGTACTTGCATCGAGACAGATGGGTCATTTTATATCCTACTACAACGCGCTTCTTTCAATTGCAGTGTGGTACGACTTTAATCAGTGCCCCAGAAACACGGGTGCCGCTAATGCAATCGAGGCCTTGGTAGCGGTCACTTCTTACAGATGTTGAGTAGAATCAGTGGGTATGTCCATATATTGTGCTTTAAGTATTTATGTTTGTCTAAAATTGGGGGATCCAAGATTTTAAGAGAAGAAAAACTAAATTTTGTGGTACTAAATTTTGGGAGAAACTATGCTATTTGGAAGGAACTAAGTTATTTGGTAGGAACTAAATTTTCTGGTATGAGCAAAATTTACAGGGGAACTAAACTTTTGAGGGGGGATATCTTAAACGAACTGTGCCCTACGGGCACGAGTACGAGTTATGACTATCTATATTACAAAAGAGGAATGTCATCAAGAGAAATTGGATAAGAGAAGTTGGATAATAAATGAGATTTTGAGGGATAAGAGAAGATGTGTGGAATTTTGCACATACAATCCCGGTTTTTGCATTTTTGCCCATGGACCCACACACACACCCCCCCCCCACCCACACCCACACTTTTCGCACCCGAAAGTGCCTGCTAAATTTTTTAGACTAATTTGTTGTTCCGCGCCGAAGGCGCCCGCGCCGAATTTGCTGTTCCACCCCGAAGGCAGCCGCGCTGAATTTGTTGTTCCGTGTCGAATGCACCTGCGTCGAATTTGTTATTCCGCGTCGAAGGCGTTCGTGCCACTAAATATTTTTCCGCTAATTTGTTGTTCCGCGCAAATTTGGTAGTGGAAATAATTTTTTGGGGAACAAATATTTCACGGGAAAAAAATCTTAAATGAACCGTGCCCGCGGGCACGGGTTATGACAAGTATATATATATCAGATGACATGAGTACACGACATATGGACATCACCATGTCCAACAAAAATACATCATGATCAAAAAAATACATCATCAGATAACATCATACATCATCAGATAATTATCCATCATCGATACACCACTCAAAAACTAACAAAAAATCTATGAGTGAGTGTCTCCAGGAGCAGCAGATGAAGTATCAGGATCGGGGTCAACAGTGGTATCCTCTGGAGGAGGAGCAGCAGGAACATCAGGAGTAGCAGGAGCACCTTGAGTAGCTGATGCATCAGGATGCACAACGAGATCAATGATGATGGGTGTAGGAGGCTCACGAGGCTGGGAAGGAATAACACGTCTCAAATGCTCAGGGAAGGGTATTCCCAGATGCTGTAATGATAAGGAAGCCAACTCATATAGACCAGATACCATCTCCAAAAGAATATCAAGAGAGGGTGGAGCAGAGGTGGAAGGCTGTTTGTAGGAGGAACCGTGGAGGAAGAAGAAGCTGAAGTGGACTTCCTCTTTTTGGATGCAGACAGCAGAGCCGAAAAGGACTTCGCCTTTGCAGCAGCATCCAGAAGAGGACCAAAAGGCACAGGCTCGTATGGAGACAAGTCAATCCCAAAATATCGAAAGAAAAGAGTAAGAAGTCCACCGTATGGAATGTAAGAGGAGGAGGAAGTAAACTCGACCTTGTCCATCCTGTCAAGGAGGACACCGGCCCAGTTTACGGACATCCCCGAAAAGATCGCGTACATACACCTCAATATCTCCTGGAAAGGCTGGTCAGATGATCCGTACTTTGGTAGGATGTTGGACTTCACCACGAGGTGAACAGCCCAACCCCTAGCCAAGAACATAGACGACCTAACAACAGAAGATAGTGCTGAGGGTATCTCACGGAACATATCCCGGAGGACGAACTGATCAAGCTTATCAATGTCAGAAATGCAAATGTCTGAAGGAAGAGATCCAGTAGAGGGAATCCTAAGTATGGTCTCTAAGAGAGTGGGATTAATGCGAATGGAAGTCCCCTGGACAACAGTGTCAATGAATCCCGTGGTAGAATACTCACCGCGAACGCGGTTAGCATAGAATAGCTTAACCAAAAATGGATAAGCCCTAGGAGATTCGCTCTGAGAGAAGCGAAAGAGGTCAGCCAAATGAGTAGCGGATAGGATGTCAGACAGTCTCTCAGCAGTGAAGGCGGGAAAAACAATGAAACGCTCTCTAAGAGGTTTGATCCCTATGAGAGAGTGAAATTTTGCTAAGCAAAGATCATATCGACAAATCAGAACAAGGGGATCAGATGGAGGAGCGACGGAGGTTTCTTCTGCAGAAATCGACACGGAAGATGAAGGAGGAGCCTCAGCACTAGGCTCATTGATGCGAACACCAATGGGCTTGCACTGACGCTTGAAGAGTGGCTCAGTGTCAGAAGAAGAAGACACAGAAGGAGAATACCCCGGCGAAGCAGAGTGAGAGGGAGATTCGGCATTTTTGGTACGGGCCTTATAGGGTTTCTTGGTCCTGTCGATAGAAGGCTTACGAACCCTAGGTTTCTTAGAGGCCATGATCTTTATCTTGCCCTTAGTCTTGGGAGCCATGGAACAGTCAATCGAAAATAGTAAAGTATCGACAGGAGATGTAATCAAACGACAGTCGCACGAGAGAGAGAGAGAGAGAGAGAGAGAGAGAGAGAGAGAGAGAGAGAGAGAGAGAGAGAGAGAGAGAGAGAGACTCGAGAGAGAAACAGACCAAGTCGAAATGCACGAAAGCACAACGAAGAAGCAATCGACAAGCGAGGAGGAGGAGATCGACGGCAGAGAGATCGACGACGGAGGAAATGAGAGGGAAGACGAGCGGTTTCAATCGGAGGAGAGAGAGAGATGTGGGTCGAAAGTGAACTGTCTCGAAGAATATAAAGAAGGGGCGAATTAATCTGGGCTGTTGGATCAAAGAATCGACGGCTCAGATCGAAACAGTGAACCGTCACAACAGGAGACAGTCGACTGATGAACAAAAGTCCGTCGACTGGCTCAAGTGATAAGAAATAGGCTAAGGATGACAGACAGTCGACCGTTGTACAACACACAGTCGCCTGTCCGGGAGACAGTCGACTGTATAATACGCATCAGTCGACTGACCGAGAATCAGTACAACTCATCAAAAAGAAAGAGAGTACTGGCGAAATTTGACAAAGATGACAGGCGCCGAATGACAAAAATGCAGTCACCTGTTGAAACAGCAGTCGACTGTAAAATTGTCATCAGTCGTCTGTGCGAAAGATACAAATTTCAGACAGAGAATATAGAGAAGGACAGTCGACTGTCGAAGGAAAGACAGTCGTCTGTCCTGGTCCAAAAATACACAGTGAGATAAAAATCCAGAGGATAGAACACTCACCCTAGGACCTATACTCTAAACATAAACTCATCATAGAATCAACATCAAATTATAAATCGTTGATAAACCAAATCTTTTAAAACAATCTGAAAACACATCTAATCAGAGAAAACTCCATTGCCTTTCTTAAAACAAAATATATGATATATCAAATGAAGAGAGGCAACATGATGATATGAGCTCAAAAAGTGTTATAACAAGTATGTTGAGCTCCTAAATTTCAGATTCACCCATAATTCCTAATTCTCCATGCAACCTCACAAATGAATCTTCTTTAAGAGATTTTGTGAAGATGTCGGCAATTTGTTTTTGGGTTTCAATGTACTCTAAGATGATGTCCTTCTTAGCTACATGATCATTGATATAATGGTGTCTCACATCTATGTGTTTGGTACGGGAGTGATGTACCATGTTCTTGGAAAGACATATAACACTTTGGTTATCAACCATGATAGGGCAAGTATCACAATTGACATCATAGTCACTAAGAGTGTGTCTCATCCAAATGACTTGTGCACATGCAAGACCCGCGGCAATATATTCTGCTTCAGTCGTGGACAATGATACCGAGTTCTGTTTCTTGGAAAACCATGAAACTAAGGAATTTCCTAGGAAATGGCAAGTGCCACTAGTACTTTTCCTTATCGGATTTGCATCTGGCAAAGTCGGCATCACTATATGAGATTAACTCCTATGTGCTAGATTTAGGTTAAAGTAACCCATAATCTAGTGACTGATTGAGATAACGAAATATTCGTTTAACCGCAATCAAGTGTGACTCCTTATGTCTAGCTTGATATCCAGCACACAAACATATGGAAAACATGATATTGGGCCTACTAGCGGTTAAATAAAGTAAACTACCGATCGTACCTCGATATAGACAAACGTCTACATCTTTTCAGTTCTCATCCTTGTGTAGATGGGTTGTCGTACTCATGGGAGTCCTTTTACTTGAAGACGAATCCATCCCGAATCGCTTAATAAGCTCCCCTGTGTACTTTGTTTGATGTATGAAAGTTCTATGCTCTATTTGTCGAATTTGCAGTCCAAGGAAGTAATTGAGCTCTCCCATGTGGCTCATCTCGAATTCATCCTTCATAGACTTAGAAAATTCTTGACAAAGATTAAAGTTAGTAGAACCAAATATTATATCGTCTACATATACTTGAATCAAGAGAATTTCATTTTCATAATCTTTAATGAAAAGTGTTGAATCAACTTCTCCCATTTTAAAACCTAAATCCAAAAGAAATGTCTTGAGTCGATCATACCAAGCTCTAGGAGCTTGTCTCAACCCATACAATGCTTTCTTAAGTTTGAAAATATGGTTTGGAAATTTTTCATGAATGAAACCGGGAGGTTGAGAAACATATACTTCTTCATTGACAATCCCATTTAAAAATGCACTTTTAACATCCATTTGAAATAGTTTAAAATTCTTATGAGATGCAAAAGATAAAAGCAATCTAATATCTTCTAATCTAGCTACGGGGGCAAAGGATTCTTCGAAATCGATACATTCCTCTTACCGGTAGCCTTGAGCTACTAACATTGCTCTGTTCCTTGTGATTACCTCGTTCTCATCAGTCTTGTTCTTGACGATCCATTTGGTCACAATAACTTGATGACCACTTGGAAGAGGAACGAGTTTCCAAACTTCATTTCTCTCGAATTGCATGAGTTCTTCTTCCATTGCCACTATCCAAGAGCTATTCTCACAAGCTTTCTGGATGTTCTTTGGCTCAATAGTAGAGACAAATGCACAATGAGAGAATGCTTCAATTCTTGACCTCGTTCGAATACCTACACTAATATCTCCAATTATTTGGTTATGTGGATGGTTGCGAACGGTCGGGTAAGCTTTGGGTATTCCTGCATCACTTGGAACAACTTCAACAATCTCATTAGTAGTGTTAGTCTCAATAATCGAATCATTAATCTTAACATTACTAAGAGGTTCACAAATAGCATCTACACTATCATCATCAACATGAGAAAAATCAAAATCTTCATAAAATGATGTGTAGTGATTACTCGATCGTTGAAGAAGTTTTATTGTATATCCGGTAGGCTTTGCTACGTGTGGAATAACCAACAAAAATTCCTTCATCGGATCTTAGCTCAAATTTATCTAGATTACCAAAAATGTTCTTGATAAAACATTTTGAACCAAAAACTCGAAAATAATTAACTTGAGGCTTTTTGTTATAAAATAACTCAAAACAAGTTTTGTTCGTTCGGGGTCTCATTAGGATCCTATTGAGCACATAGCATGCCGTGTGCACCGCTTCTTCTCAAAATTGTAGTCCAAGATGACTATCATGGAGCATAGTGCGAGCACACTCAATAAGAGTCCTATTCTTTCTCTCTACAACACCATTTTGTGGTGGCGCCCGAGAAAAGGAAAAATTGTGAGTTATCCCGGTGTCATCACAAAACTTTGTAAAAGACTCATTCTCAAATTCTCCTCCATGATCACTACAGATAGTTATAATGGTTGATCCTAAGAGATTCTGAATCTTCTTTGCAAATATGGTAAACTCTTCATAAGCTTCATTCTTATTAGTTAAGAATGAAACCCAAGTAAATCTAGAGAATTCGTCAACGACAACTAATCCATAATGAGCATTGCCTAAAGAAGCGGTTCTAGTTGGCCCAAACAAATCTAGATGAAGAAGTTCTAGGGGCCTCTTAGAAGTAATGCCTTCTTTAAGCTTAAAAGACGATTTACTAAGTTTACCTCTTTGACACGAATCACAAAAGTTTTTCTTACTAAAAGCAATTTTAGGAAAACCTTTGACTAGATCATGCTTAGCTAACTTATACAAGTGCTTGAAATGAATATGACCAAAACGGCGATGCCATAATAGTTGTTCACTTGTATTAGCAACTAAGCAATGTTCTACGGTTTTAGGCAAGCTCAAATAATAAATATTTTTATGCCTAATACCGGTAAATAAAACATGTGAATTAGAATCAACAATTTTACACAATCCTTCTCCAAAGTTAACCTTGTAACCTTTGTCACAAAGTTGACTAATGTAAATGAGATTGTGACATAAGCCACTAACAAGAAATACATTAGTAATTAAGGGTTTTGAAGGGTTACCGACAATACCTACTCCAATGATGGTTCCCTTTTGATTACCTCCAAAAGTGATCGTTGCACCATCCTCGATGCTAATCACTTCGGAGAGCAATGAGGGATCTCCTGTCATGTGTTTGGAGCAACCACTATCGAGAATCCATCCTTTCCCTTTAGAGCTAATATGATCTTTATTGCTCTTTTTCTTTCTCTTGGGTACCTACTTAATATACCATAAGCTCATGGTACCCAATGTTTGTTGGGTCCAAGGGGATTAGCCCTTTGGAAGCCAAGTCCAAGTGGACTTCCGCTTCCCAACATAATTTCTATTTTTAATAACATCATGAAAATAGGAATCAACATATGCATTCATATCATTTAAACTAGTGTTATTAGGACCCCAAATGGTGTAAATTTTGGGAGTCCTTTTCCTAGTTGCATGTGTACTTGTTAGATTTCTATGTGGTGCATGTATCTTAGGAACATGGTTTCTAGCATATACATGAGGTGGTGGATATGCATTGAACATATGCGGATTATATGTATGCTTGGGAACATGCATGTTGTATGAAACATATGGGTCATGCATGACATGTGGAGGTTGTGCATACATGTAAGAATGATGCGTATGAGCATATCGGTGTATAGGAGCACGTACATGAGTATTTCTCATGTGTGGATTTGTACGTGTCCATGGGTGTGGAGCATAAAAAGTGTCATGAGTATCCACTTGTGAAGTAGGAGATTTCCTACGTGGATGAAGATTGGTGTACATGTAAGCATGGCTTCTCTTTTGGTTTCCACCCTTAGTGGGTTTCTTGCCAAAAGGAAGAGATGGTGAAGTGGTGACTTTCTTAGTAGATTTGCTACCTATAGTGTCTTTGACACCACTTGTGGATGCACCGGAGGATGGCCTCACAATGTTTATAGTGACACCACTATAGGAGGTGCGATCATTGGATACATTTGCTTTTATAAAACCAAGACCAACACGATGTGTGGCCGAAAATTGATTTGCAAGCAAATTGTCCAATTGTCCTTTTCCCTTATTGAATCTCACAATACGGGAGGATATAAGCTCATATTTCTCCTTAAAAGAAGAAATGTTGGTATCCAAGGTGGACACCCGTGCTTTGAGCTCGTGCACTTAAGTTTTAAGAGAATCATTCTCTAAACCCAATTGTGTGTGACGTGTAACTAGATCACTATTATCCTTAGGATGTGTTTGATCTAGTTGAGATTTGAGGTTGTTCACCTCATCTCTCAAAGTGACATTTTGAGAAGCTAAATTCGCTTTCTCAAGAGTTAAAGTATTAACAATGGTGTCATTGTTGATAATGCATGGAATGGATGAATTGCTAACATTCAATTTCTTTAAGCTAGTATATCTAAGCATTAGAGATTGATACTTAGCAAACAATTCTTCATTGGCAATACGTAAATCATCCATTGTTACCTCGGTTTCATCCATGTCGGAATCACTCTCATCGGAGAGTGGATCTTCTCATGCCATGAAGCACATGTGTGCACTTTCACCCTTCTCATCATCGGAATCACTTGATGAGTCTCCACTTGAGTCATCGAATGTACCGACGAGTCCTTTCTTCTTGTCTCTCTTGTTCTTGTCGGACTTGTGGTACTTCGGAGCCTTCCACTTCTCTTTATTTCTTAGCATTGGGCAATCCTTCTTGATGTGCCCTGGCTTGTTACATTTAAAGCAAAGAGAGAAAGTATTATTAGTAGACTCAAATCTTTTGTTAGAGGAAAATTTACCTTTGCGAAAGAAGCGTTGAAACTTCTTTGACATTTGGGCCATTTCACCCAAATCCATCTCATCTTCTGAATCTTCACTATCGGGGGATGAGGAATTGGTGTTGAATGCCAATGCTTTCTTCTTGGCCTCCAAAGGATTCATCATAGCTCGAATCTTTAATCGGTTCTCTCGTCTAACTTCATAAGACATGAGAGTCCCGATAAGATTCACAACTGTGTAGGTCTTCAAGTCGTTGACCTCCTCGATGGCGATAGCTCTTCTTTCCTATTTAGAGGTCATTCCCATTATGATCTTCCTTAACTTTTCTGGTTCGGTGTAAACTTGACCAAGAACTTCCAATTCATTGGTGATGTCGGTAAAACATCCATACATCGATGCTATGTTTTCATTTTCCTGCATATGAAACATATCGAAATTTTGCACTGCAACATACAGTTTGGAAAGTTTTACCTTATTCGTTCCCTCATGGGTAACGACGAGATAGTTCCAAATTTGATATGCACTCTTACATGTGCATATCTTATTGAATTCATTCGGGTCCAACGCACAATGAAGAGCGTTCATTGCTTTTGCGTTGTTGACTTCGGCAGATTTCTCGGAAGTTGTCCATTTTTTGAAATCCTCTTCGGTGGGCTCGACGTATTCCTTGTGGAGGGTTCTCCAAAGTGAAGCACTCTTTAGGAACGTCTCCATCCTACATTTCCAATAGCCAAAGTTCGTGCCATTAAAACATGGAGGACGCACCGTTGATTGACCTTCGAAAAGTGTGGACGCTCCATCACGGTCGTGATTGTTGTACGAAGGCGGCAGAGGAACGTTGTTGTTGTTGGATGCCATAGATATAACCTTGCACTCTGATACCAATTGTAAGGACCCTGGCTATGTAGAAAACACTAGAAGAGGGGTTGAATATTGTTTATGCAATTTAAAAAGATAGTTACACCAATTTAAATGCAAACCAACAATATAGTGCGGAATTAAAATTAAACCCAAAGAGAAACAAATGCAGACACAAGGATGTTTCAAGGGTTCGGATTACCCAAGTCACTTCCCGACTTATTCCCGGTAATCCTACGTCCCTTCCACCCGGATACCTCCGGATACTCAAATTAGAACCCTAACTTGAGGTTTCCTTAAAAACCCACTTGTAGCAACCCTACAAGTGAAATCGAAATACAATCGATTGACCTTCACTCCCACAACTTGGGAGTAAGCAACCCACTCTCACAACCCGAGAGCAAATTCAAATAATGAATGTTATGAAATATGAAAGCAACACTTACAATCACCTATGCCTTGAAGTAGAACTTGAAGGAGAAGTGTGTTGTGTGTTGAAGACTCTCTTGGAAGCGAGAAAAAGCCATTTCTCTTGACTGCACCAAATGCCTAGAAGATGATTCTTTGGTTCTAGGTTAGAGAGCAAGAGATCAAAGATTGGAATTCTTAGGGCTTTAGGATTTGAGAGCTTTTGATCTTGAGAATGAAAGCTTGAAAGATTTTGCAATGGAATGAGTAACATGGTAACCTCTCAATGGAACAGTAGATGCTCCTTATATAGGTTTCTCAAATCCTCAAAACAGAATTAGCAAAAAACCTTTTGGAATCCGTGAGAAAACTCTCAACGGATAGAATCTGCGCTCGCGACAGTCGACTGTTGAAGAAACCACAGTCGATTGTTGCACAGTCAGATATGGTAGGTGAGAATTCATAACAGTAACGTACCACATGGACAGTCGACTGATGAAGGACAGACAGTCGACTGTTAAACCAACATGCGACTGTAAATCCTACTACAAGCGACTGGCCGTAAGTTGGTTAAGTTAAAGAATTCTAGAAAACATCTGGGATAACAGGACAGACGACTGATGAAGAGAAGACAGTCGACTGTTAATCAGAACAGACGACTGTAATTCCTTATACAGACGACTGTCAAAACCATGAGATTTTTCAGAGAGCTGAGTCAATAAATTGGCTCACAGACAGATGACTGTTGCAGCATTGACAGTCGACTGATCCAATGGACAGTCGACTGTAAACACAACATTAGTCGACTGGCCATAGAAGACAGATCAATAGATTTTGGGCAAATGACAGACATGCGACTGATTTACAAAACACAGTCGACTGTCACTTGGACAGACGCCTGTGAATCGTTCATGAGTCGCCTGTGGAAATTAAGACAGAGAAGCCCAAAACTAGATTGTAAAAGTTTGTGCATAACAGGCGATTGTAGAACAAAACACAGTCGACTGTTTTTGAGACAGTCGACTGTAAAATGTTCAGCAGTCGACTGTTATAAACAATATAAGCACAATCAATAAAGAAATGAATTGGAGTCTAAGGACAATTGATCTAATGATGTCCTAAGACTGAAATGAAGATGTGTGTGTGCTCCATCAATGTTCTACTTCTAAGCTACATACTAGAAGAGATAAAAGAAATTTACATTCACGAATAACTCTCTTCTATCCAACGCATGAACTTGAAGTCATCATGGAGCTTCAATCATCATCTACGATCATCCAATCCATTTTATTTGCTTTCAATGATCTTTGAGTGTCATCCGTTGCAAGTAGATCTTCATAATTAGCTTAGGCAATGGATTAACTGCAAAATAGGGGATTAGTCACAAGTATTTATATTTGCTCATCATTAACACCAAGTAGGAAGTATTCTAATACTCAACATCCTACGTGGTAAGTTACCGTTTGAATTCTCACCTACCCTCTGATACTGTGCAGCAGTCGACTGTTGGGTCTTCATCAGTCGACTGTCGGGTGTGTAAATTCTATCTATTGGCTGTTTCTCCATTGATTTCAAAGGGGGTTTTGGGATTCTGTTTGAGGGTTTTAGAGAACCTATAAATAGGGCTTCTACTGTACAATTGAGGGGTTACTCATCTACTTGATCATCTCTTGAAAACCCTAATCTTTCATCTTCGAGTTTTCAAAGCTCTCACATCATAAAGCCCGGATTGCCAATCTCATTCTCTCTTACTCTCCAACCTAGAATTAATGTGATATCCTATAAGCAATTGGTAGTGACAAGAGAAAGGGCTTTCTCTCTTCTTGGAAGAGACTTCAACACACAACACACTTGCTCCTTCAAGTTCTACTTCAAGGCATATATGAGTGTAAGTGTTGCTATTTCATTATTTCATATCTTTCGATATTTATTTTACTCTCAGTTTACGAGAGTGGTTTGCTTGATCCCAAGTTGTGGGAGTCACGGACATCGATTGTGTTTCGATTTCACTTGTAGGGGTTGCTACAAGTTGGTTTAAAAGAAACCTCAAGTTAGGGTTCTAACTTGAGTATTCGAAGGTATCCGGGTGGAGGGGACGTGGGATTACCGGGAACAAGTCAGGCATTGACTTGGGTAATCCGAACCCTTGAAACATACTTTGTGGTAGCATTGTTTTACTTTGGGTTTATTTATAATTCTGCATTTATTGCTTGTTAGGAATTTAAATTGGTATAACTAACGTTTAAATTTTATAAACACTATTCAACCACCCTTCTAGTATTTTCCTCATAGCCAGGATCCTTACACTTAGATGGTCGTGCTCGGAGGAGGTGAGACTTTCGCTTGGTGGAGTTCAGAGGAAATGGAAGTAGCTCGGAAATCAGATGATTGAGCGGATCGATTTCACCAATAGCCTATCCTCGTGGAGCTCGTATTCAATCGGTTGAATTCAATTTCCCTGCATCTCAACCCATTGAATCGAATTGAAAATCGCGACCGTTTGAATGAAATGAAGTAGGCAATGATGAATTGAATGCCATAGAACTTTAAAATAAAATGAAATAGCCGTGATGATGTATGATCACGCAAGCAAGAGACACGGATTAAGAGGTATGATCATGCAAGCAAGAGGCATCAAAAGCTCAGCACCACCTTCTCATTATCAGCTTGCTCCTGGATTTGGGGCTCATTGTAATCATCACAATGGCGGAGCTTTAGCATTAGCGTCTTGATATTAGCGCTCATGACGACGAAGTTGGGTTTGAGCCTCATATCGAGCCGTGACGAAGCCCAGAGGCTAGGGTCGAAGGCCGAACCGCAGTTCAGGATGTCAAAGTTGGGTTGGAGCCTCGGATCGAGCCCCGACAAAGCCCAGAGGTTAGGGTCAAACGTCGACATCCTCTCAGGATGAAGGAGCTGGTCAGAAGCTCGGGTCGAGCCCCGATGATGCCCAGCAGCTAGGGTCAAACACGGACCTCCCTCTCAGGACGAAGGAGATGGGTCGAAGGCTTGGATCGAGCCCCAATGATTCCCAGCTGCTAGGGTAGAAAACTGATTTCCCTCTCAGGACGAAGGAGATGGGTCAAAGGCTCGAGCATCAACCATCGTTGCTGGGTCGACAAGTCGGCGAGCCTCATTGGGTCGAGCGCTGCTTGATTCAGCTCTGATATTGGTCGTATGGAAACATCTCAGAGGTCGATTACATCCTCTAAATCAGGGGAAATCGTTGACAGAGAGTCGACCCAGTAGGGGCAGAGTTGGGAGAAGACTTCGACGCTCCAGCGAACCGAAGAGAATCGGTGCTGAGATCCGCAGCCCAAATTGCTGAAGCTCTCAGGAACTTCCAATGTTTGGTAGAACAGACCGAGAGGAGAATCCATAGAGGCCATGGAGGGCCTCGACGCGAACGCCTTGGGGGTTGATGATCACTAATGAAAATTCATCTTGGATCTCAGTAGGTCCATAGACTCCTGCCACTAAGCTGCTCAGTCCCACCATTGAAAAGTCAAGCTGATAAGGACTGAATACCATCTAAGATATGAATATCAAACTACATGCTTTATAAAGGATGTCCACAACAAAGCCATCATATGCAGAAAATTTGTTGGTAGAGTTTTTATTTTTTGGAGAGAAATTTATTGGTAGAGTTTTTCTTTTTTGGAGAGAAAATGTTGAAAAATAGTCCCAAGCTAAGACAAGTCCGCAAAAAATGTCTGTAGGACCCGGTAGATTGCCATCATCAACTGAAAAAATAAGAGAAGAAAAACTTCGGCTATAAAAATCATCTCATTTAATAAAAATATACATATCTTCCATAAAATGTCGAAAATAGCATCGAACTCAGAAAAATCCACAAAAATATCTGTTGGAACCGGGAGATTGCCATCTTCAATAGAAAAATAAGAGAGGCAAAATTAGGACAAAAATGAAATCATTTAATATAAAGACGCATATCTTATAGAAAATTTAGAAAATAGCCACGAGGTCAGAATAATCCAAACAAATGTAAATTGGAACCGGGAGATCGCCATCTTCCACTTAAAAAAGAGAAGACAAAATTAGGCCAAAAAAATCATATCATCTAATAAAAATATCCATATCATCCAGAAAAGATAGAAAAATAGCCCTAAGCTAAGAAAATTCCTCAAAAATGTCCGTTAGAACTGGTACAACTTAAAAATAAGAGAAGACAAAATTAGGCTATATAAATCATATCATTTAATAGAAAGATCCATATCTTACTAAAAATGTAGAAATTAGCCTAGAGCTCAGAAAGACTGCAATAATGTCCGTTGGAACCAGGAGATCGCAATTCTCCTCTGAAAAATAAGAGAAGACAAAATTAGATCCAAAATCATATTATTTAATAAAAATATTCATATCTTCAAGAAAATTTTAAAAAGGGGATCGATGTCAGAAAAATCTGCAAAAATGCCCGTTGGAACCGGGAGATTGCCATCTTCAACTTAAAAAAATAAGAAAAGAGAAACTTAGGCTATAAAAATCATACCATTTAATAAAAAGATCTCTATCTTTAATTAACCATAGAAAATAGCTCCATGCTCAGAAAAATCCACAAAAATGCTCTTTAGAGCTGGGAGAGCGCCATCTTCAGCTGAAAAATAGGAGATGACAAACTGAGCACATAAAAATAATATCATTTAATAAAAAGATACATGTCCTCCATAAAATGTAGAAAATAAGTCCGAGCTCAGAAAAATCGTCAAAAATGTCCGTTGGAACTGGGAGATTGCCATCTTCAATAGAAAAATAAGAGAAGATAAACTTAGGTTATAAAAAATATATCATTTAATAAACAGAGCCATATCTTTCAGAAAATATAGAAAATAGCTCGGAGCTTAGAAAAATCTGCAAGTATGTATTTCGTTGGAACCAGGAGATTGCCATCTTCAACCTAAAAAGAGAGTAGTCAAGATTATGCTAAAAATTATATCATAAAATAAAAAGATCCATATCTTACAGAAAATGAAGCAAAAAAGTCTCAAACTAAGAAAAGTCCACAAAAATGTCCGATGGAACCGAAAGTTAGCCATCTTCAACCGAAAAAATAAGAGAAGAAAAATGTGGGCTATAAAAATCATCTCATTTAATAAAAAGATACATATCTTTCATAAAATGTAGAAAATAGCACCGAGCTTAGAAAATCAGCAAAAATATCAGTTGGGACAAGGAGATCGTCATCTTCAACTGAAAAATTAGAGAAGGCAAAATTATGCCAAAATCATATCATTTATAAAAAGTTCCATATCTTCCAGAAAATTTAGAAAATAGTCCCGAGATCAAAATAATCTGCAAAAAGTTTGTTGGTATCGAGAGATCACCATCTTCAATTGAAAAATAAGAGAAGGTAAAATTAGGCCAATAAACATATCATTTAATAATATATTCATAAGTTCCCGAAAATTTAGAAAAAACCCCGAGCTCAGAAAAATACGCAAAAATGACCGTTGGAACCGGGAGATCGCCATCTTCGACTGAAAATAATAGAAGATAAAATTAGGCCCAAAAATATATCATTTAATAAAAATAACCATATCTTCCAGAAAAGGTAGAAAAATAGCCCCAATTTAAGGAAAATCTGCAAAAATGTCCGCTTGAACTAGGGGTGGCAAACGGGTCGGGTCAAGTCTGGTTCGGGCCGGGTCAGATTTGACCCGACCTGGATAGGGGTAAACCCTAATCCGACCCGGATTGAAGTCAGGTCAGGTTCGGGTGACCCGGAAAATACCTGGGGTTCGGTTCGGTTCACCCGTCGGATTAAGATTTGAATTACACGCAACTGCTCTTTTTTCGATGTCTGACTATCTTTTAAGAACCACCGTCAATTTATTAAGTGTTGCATAATTGCCAGTAGCTCATCGCTTAAACCTCACTGATGACAACATGGAAATATAAATTACTTTACCACGAAAGTAATAAATGTAACTAAAAATTGTATGTAAAAGGAATTGAATCCGAGACCTTTTAAAGAAGATGATAACAATTTAAATTGTATAAGCCAAATTCCCCTTGCAATTGTGTGTTGAAGTTATTATATATATATATATATATATATATATATATATATATATATATATAGTAAACCGGGTCGAATTCGAGTCATCCGGGTTGACAGGTCAAGCCACTACCCGACACGGATTTTATCCGGATCGGGTCGGGTCAACCCAGATCCTACTTGACCAGAATTGGCACAAACCCACATCCAGTCAAGGAGGCCAGGTTCAGGTCGGATCAATTCGGGTCGGGCTCATTTTGCCACCTCTAGTTGGAACGGGTAGATCGTACCACGAAAGTAATAAATGTAACTAAAAATTGTATGTAAAAGGAATTGAATCCGAGACCTTTTAAAGAAGATGATAACAATTTAAATTGTATAAGCCAAATTCCCCTTGCAATTGTGTGTTGAAGTTATTTTTATATATATATATATATATATATATATATATATATATATATATATATATATATATATAAAATAAAACATGGATGTTATCATGGGTTTTTGGATAAGAGAATTTGGATAAGAGATATTGGTTATGTGTATTGTTGTTTGTGGATTAGAATATGTGTATTGTTGTATAAGAGATTTTGGATAAGAGAAAATGGATAAGAGATAATGGATAAGAGAATTTGTTTTTGGTTATGTGTAATTGGGTGTGATGGTTATATAGTATAGATTGTATATAGGGTATGATGAGAAATTGAGATAAGAGATATTGGATATAATAAATCATTTTCCTCACTCACATCAAATCCTGTCACAGCTTCTCCTTCAAATCATTTTTAAAAAAAAATTTGAATTCAAAATTTCCGTTTCCATCTTAACATCAAAATTGTGAGGGAAATTTTGGGCGGGAATGGTTTTTTGATCAAATCACAGACGGCAAGATCAACTCAAAATTTGTGAGGGAAAGGTTTGGGATTTTGCTTTTGAGTTGGAGAGCCAGCCATCTTCTTCTACGCAGCTACTCTCATTTCACCAACGCCATCTTCTTCTACCTCCAACTTCCTCTTCTTCTTCCTTCACAAACGCCAAGAAGCAGCACATCACGAAGATCACCCTCTTCTTCTTCTACCTCCATTATCACGAAGCAGCACATCATCAAGAAGCTTCAACACGGTTTGCTGAGTTTGAGTTTCAGAGCTTGAGAGCTTCATCACTTCCTCTCCTCCTCAACTCTTGGTGAGTTTTGTTGGCAATTGGTGTCCTGTTAATATTCTGTTTTGCATTATGTATTTTGAGAATGGATGAGCTTGGATGATCTTGAATGAGCTTGAATAGGAGAATGGTTGAGCTATCAATGTATTTGAGCTTTCAATGAAGGCTAAAAGCAATGCCAAAATGACAGGACCCAAAAATTCTCAATGTCCTGTTGCAAAATTCTCTATGTTAATTGATTAGCATAACATACGGAATGCCAAAATGACATACGGAATGCCAAATTCTCTATGTCCTGTTCCATTATATTCTCTTCATAGTTCATGTAAATATTTTTTTATTTTTACATGCTGTTTATATAGGTGGGCAATTTCTATGCAATATTTTTTTCATATTCAAAAATAAGGAATGTCAATATTCTATTCTCTTCATATGTATTGCAAACCAATGGCTAAAAATTGGTAAAAACTGAAAATACTAAACTAAATATAGTAGTTGAGTATGCTGTTTTTAGTAGTTTGAAAATAAATTCCAGTTTTTAGTAGTAATTGAGAGATGATAAAATAAATTCCAGTTTGAAAATTGAGTAGTTGAGTATGCATATGAATAGTTCAGTATTTGTGCTTGAGTATGTTTAACATACTCAACTATTCAGCATTTGAGTAGTTGAGAATCCTGTTTTTAGTATACTCACATTGGTGCTTGAGTATGTTTAACAATATGAATAGTTGAGTATTAGTGTATGCTTGAGTAATCTTAAACATTCCAGGGTGTTTAACAATTTGATAATTTGATAATTTGAATGCCCATAAGTTCATTTGCATTTGAAATGATAATTTGATAATTTGATATTTTCAGATTTTTGCCAATGATTTGAATAATGAAGTCAGAAATTTCTCATGAGTTAATGTGATAATTTGAGAAATCAAGTAGGCATGATTATCAAAATTTGAGAAATCAACTTTGAGGGTTCAATTTGACTGCCAATGATTTTTGCCAAATTATCACAAGTTGAGGGTTCAACATTTGAATGCCAATGATTTTTGCCAATGGGAGTCTGATAATCATGAGAAATTTGATAATTTGAATACTCAAGTCTGAAAATGCCAATGATTGAGAAATTTAATTTGACTACCATTCTTGCCATTAGCCCAAATGTGATGTTTATATATTTGTCCAAATTAGTTCAAATTAGTCAGGGTTCAACTTAGTTCAATTTTTGTCCATGTGATGTTTATATTGCTGAGTCCATTCACAATGAATCATTTATATTGCTGACTCCATTCACAGGAGTGGATTGAGTTTTTACTTGAAATTGAGCTTCAGCTTGCTGCAAAATGAACTTGAATGTTTCAGCTTCATCATGGATTTGAGTTATTGATATGGAAAACATGGATCATTTGATAATTTGGTAATTTGATAATTTGAATGCCCATGAGTTCATTTGCATTTGAAATGATAGTTTGATAATTTGGTTTGGTGTAAGTTACTATGCATGATATCAAAACAAAGTTTTTATTCCAAATTCCACTGGGATTTCATTTGGTTTCATTTCACAGTTTAAATGGGATTTCATTTGGTTTGGTTTAGTTGGAAAATTCCAGTTTTCATCAACTGTTGAGGATTTTGCACTATCACTCAATATTAACATTCCAGTGTTCATCAACTGTTTGAAATATGTGTACTTTGAGGATTTTGTACTGGGTGAGTACATTATATCTTGATAATGCTAGGGAGTATATTTGTAGATATCCCAAACTGATTTCTCCATGTTTATTTTGCAAACTGAAATGAGCAACTGAATTCATTTAACTTTATGTGAACTCAACATGCTTATATCCTGATCTTCATATCCCAATTTAAACTTTATGTGAACTCTCAAGCTGATTTCTCAATTAGCTATCCCAAACTGATTTCTCCATGTTTTTTTGCAAACTAAAATTTGCACTATCACTCAATATGAACACAAGATGCTGAGAAATTGTTAATATAAACCAGTTTTGTTAATATCCAATTTAACTTAGAAATTGGTAATATAAAGCAGTTTTGGGATAGCAACTAAGCTTGAGAGTGCAAAAAACTGAGCTTGAGAGTGCACATTAACTTATGAAATATCCAATTTGTAGATATCCCAAACATGATTTTCAATTGCTCATGATTTTCAAACTAAACCAATGACTCAAAGAACTAAGATACTGAATTCATTTACTTTATCATGAGCAATTGTTAATATAAACTGGTTTTCAATTGAGCTTGCAAATTGTTAATATAAACAGGTTTTTTTGCCACTCCCAATTTGGATATTGGATATCTACATTTGGATATGGATAGCAATTGGATAGCAATTTGGATATGGGATATGTGATATCCCAAACCAAAGACCCAATTTGGATATGGGATATCCCAAACTGAATTCATATCTACAAACAGGATATGGGATATCTACAAGTTTGGGATATCCTGTTTGGGATATGGGATAGCAATTGTTAATACAAATTAGATATCCACCTAATTTTGCAAGTTTGGGATAGCAACTGGTTTTTTTTCCATAAGTTAAATGAGCTCAGTTTTGTCAATATACAATTTGCACTCTCAAGCTCAGTTTTTTACCTGTTGGGTTTATCAATTACACACACATTTACTTCATATGCAATGTTTATTCTTGCTATTCTTGATATTTCAGTCAATATTAATTACACACACATGTACTTCATATGCATTGTCCTGTTAGCTATTCTAAATGATATTCTTGATATTCTTGATGTCCTGTTAGCTTCATAATGCTAATCTTCATATGCATTGCTAATAACAGGACAATTGGTGAGCTCTTCATATGCAACTTGGTAGCTCTTCATATGCAAACTGGCGGCTACTCTTCATAATGCTACTCTTCACAGATAACTCACTTCACTGATAGCTCTTCATATGCAAATTGGTGAGCTTTTATTCCAAGCTTATACTGAATACATACTTTGAAGTATTCCAAGATAATAACACTGTAAAATTGCTTGAGTGTTATGTGAATGAATTTTTGAATCATTTTTGAGTGTTATTACAACTTTGACAGGATATTGACAGCTTATTGAGTTATAATTTTTTATTCTCAAGATATGGAAATAAATTGTTAATATAAATATCCCATAAAATCCTGAGAAATTCTCATGATATTTCAATATGCAAATTGATTTCACTATCCTGTTCAAAATTTTTAATATGAATATCAAAAATTGAGTTCAAAATGAGTCAATTGAACTGTTAATATGAATATCAAATATTGAGTTCAAAATTGAGTTAATATGAATATAAAAATTTGAGTTTAAAATTGAACTCTCAATTGAACAAGATATTGAGTTAATATGAGTTCAAAATTGAGTGAAATTGTTAATATGAATATCAAAAATTCTCAGGATATTCCAATATGCAAATTGAGTTCAAAATTTTTGAAAGAAATTGTCAGCCTATTGAGTTCAAATTTTTTGATTCTCAAGTTTTAGGATATCCTGATAATTTTGAATTCAAATTCATTCCATTAGATTCATATTGAGCAGGATATGAGCCCATATTGAAAGAAATTGCAATACTATGAAAATTGCAATCCCAATTTGATATTGAGTATTAATTCAAATTCATTCCATTTGAATGAAATTTCACTCAATTCAAATTCATTCCATTTGAAAGAAATTGCAATCCCAATTTGATATTGAGTATTAATACTATGAAAAATCCCAAAAATGAGCCCATATTTATCCTAGAATTGGTTTCCTATTTAACATGACATTGATATGCAAGCAACACTGCAATTTGAGAATGCATTTTTGAGAATCCTGTATTGGACATGTGGACTTATTAGTGAATCCTGTATTGGACATGGTTTTGGTCAGATGGCCAAATTTCCTCATATTGAGCAGGATATCTTGAGAAAATGTCATCCAAATTGGGTTATGTCTATTCCTCATATTGATTATGTCTATTCCTCCATAACTCATATGAGAAAATGTTATCCAAATTGGGTTATGTCATATGAGCAGGATATCTTGAGAAATTGGGTTGTCATATGAGAAAATGTCCAAAAAATGTCCAGGGTTATGTCGTATACAAATCTATTACAAAAAATGTCCAGGGTTATCAGTATATTACAAAAAATGTCCTGGATGTAAGTTTTGACAGTATTTTGAGGATATACATCTAGATGTATATGTTTGAGGTATATGTATAATTTAGAGGATATACATCTATGTATATGTATAATTTTGACAGTATTTTGAGGTATATGTATAAATTATACAATGAGGTATATGTATATGTCTTTGGTTTAGTTTGAATATTATCCATTCACACTGAAATGAGTTCACATTTATTATTGAGGAATTCACACTGAAATGAGTTCACAGTGAGGATAATATCCTGTCAACTCATTCCTTCATTTATTTGAGGATAATAAATGAATATCCTCACTGAAATTTGTGTATTCATTCAAGATATGTGTATGTGTATTGAATGTTGATATGTGTTTGAATACACATACACATTTTTTTGAATGTTCACATTTATTATCCTCATTGAAAGTTTGACAGATATCCTGATCCTCAATTCTTTTTGAGGATACATATACATCTATTTTAATTTTGAGTTTGCAAGTTTACAAGTTTGACAGATATCCTGATCCTCAATTCAATTTTGATAGTATTTTGAGGATATACATCTAGATGTATATGTTTGAGGTATATGTATAATTTAGAGGATATACATCTAGGTATATGTATAATTTTGACAGTATTTTGAGGTATATGTATAAATTATACAATGAGGTATATGTATATGTCTTTGGTTTAGTTTGAAAATCATGATGCTTATATTAAAAGAATTGGTGAATCTTTGAGAATTGGTTTAGTTTGCGTCTTTGAGAATTGGTGAATCCTGATGCTTATATTAAAAGAATTGAGCTCTCACAAACTTGAGATATGCTTTTTTGACATAAATCAAGTTGCAAAATACTGATCCTGAAGAGAAGCACACTATGTTACCTTGAAATTCTCATTGAATGTTGACATGGATTTAAAGTGAATCCTGATCCTGATCCTCAATTTATGATCCTCAATTTAAATCCTGATCCTGACAAAATTTGAATGAATATCCTGTTGACATGGACTAATTTTTTTGAATACACATACACTAAGTTCTATTGATAAACATTGAATACACATACAAAAATCTGTTCTTTATCATAAAATCTATTCTTTGATGGTGTTAGGGATGATGAGTCCAGTGCTTCATGTATTTGATATATGTGATAATTTTTCTATATGTTTTGTCATGAAGATATCAAATTTTCATGTGCTTTTTAGTGTATTGATCATGCTTCAATGGAGTTAGTAATCTTGCCCTCTCAGTTTTTTAGTGTATTGATTGCATTGGCTGATACAATTCGTCATTTTCAAATACTTTAATGATATGTTTGCCAGGTTTAATACTCTAATTGGTTATAAGTTTTAGTACAAATGAGTGCAAATGATACTTATCACTTGCATCCTGATAGTTAACAAATTAGCATCCTGATAGTTAAAATGATACTTATCACTTGCACTCCCTTGAAGTTTCATTTGCACTCATTTGCACTATTATTTGCACTCATTTGCACTCTCTCATTGTTACACTGCTAAATACTCCATTTTTAGGTTCACAATATGTTTAAAAATGAGAATTCATGTTTCTCATTTACTAAATTTTCATGTTTTAGTTACATGGAGTAAATGAGTTTTTGCTGCTCATTTTCTGTTTTTGGAGTTTTGTTACTTGAAGTATAATGAGTTTTATTGTGCATATGAGTTTAAGTTTTTGGCGTATAATGAGTTGATAAAAGTAATCATATCAATGTATTTTCTTAAAACTCATAACCTCATTTTTACAGGACAAAACAAATCCTGAAATAATCCTGTAAATACCAAGGGTAAAATGGATTAACTCCCAAGCATTATCCCATTAAATCATTTTTTTCTCAATATTAACCCAACCCCAAGCATTTGATATAACACCAATATTTTCTGTTTAAAATATCAGTTGAGTCAAGTTTGTGTTGTTGTGTTTGTCCAGTTTTTAAATTAGTCCAGTTTGTATTGAAATAACACCAAGTTGATATGCATTATTCCAATTTGTGTTTTTCTTGGTTAACAGGATATAAAGTCCAGTGTTATCCTGTTTGATGGTGTATCGGGATATAAAGTTAAACACTGAAATTTATATCTGGACTTTATATCTGGTCCATTTTTAACATATGGTCTATTGTGTAACATGATATAAAGTCCAGTTTGATGTTAAGTCCAGTTTGATCTTGAATAATCTTAGTGGTTAACATATGTAATTTCAGTTTGTTTGAGCAAACCAAAAAATGAACTTCCTCAGTTTGATGTTAAGCCCCAGATATGTTAACCACCCATGTAATTTCAGTGGTGAACATATGTAATTTCAGTTTGAATAACACATGCCCCCGATACACCATTAGTTAAAAATAATCTTAGTGCAAAACTAAAATGAACTTTATATCATGATCTTGGATCATACATCATATCCTGTTAAATTAGTCTTGCTACAAACAATCAAAATTGAGTGAGTACTTTTTGTTGGTTGTTTAATTCAGGTAGTTTGTAGAAATTTGGACTCATATGGCTGAATGCCAAAACTGAAATACTTATAGGCAGAGTAATCATGGCCCATGATAGTTTATTTATAGGTGACAACAACATCTAATCTATCTGAATGATTTTTTCTTTTGCATTTCAAGATTTCTTCTGCATTTCAAGATTTCTTTTTATGTGTATTCTTTTCTAATTTATGGAATAAAAAACTAATTATAATGTTAATGCAATGTTGGCCATTTCAAGATTTCTCCTGTTTATTTTTCTCTCATTTTGGCCAGAACATATTATTGATGCAATGTTGAAGAATTCTTCAACCCTCATATGATTTTGAGAAAACAATTTGTTTGTATTTCTGGCCAAAACATATGATTTTACAGTCTCTCATTTTTCTCTCAAAATCAAATGTTAATATCCAAATTATAATTCACATGTTTATTTTTCTGGCCAAAATCCTACCACATTGCATCAATAAAATGATGTTTGAAACATTTGATATGTTGGTATTCAATTGATTCCATCTTTAGCCATGTGCATCCTCTTTAAGCTAGGCAGTTGATTATTACTACATGTCAGTTGATTGTTAAATGCATTATAATTTGGAGATTCAAATTATAATTTTTTTATTCGAGCTTATGGATTTTGAGTCTAGGGAGGTCGAGTCCCGTGAAAGGTTCGCGTTTTTGTTATGACTTCAGTGGGTTTTAGAAGGTGGAACACATTTTTTTCCTATGTTTTTCTTCAAATGTCATCTGTGCTAAAAAGATGAGCTTAGCTTCCATAAATTATTGACATTGAATTCAACGGGAAACAAGATACATTACATGTCTGGCTGTCTTTCAGATTGGATTTTGCATTTACTACAATTTTTAAAGCATGTTTAGCCTGAAATAGTTTGCTTTGAATTTTATGTTGTTTCAGGTTTTGGATTTGCAATTAGCATTCTTGATACGAAGGCTGGCAAAGTATACTGACCACTAATTCATAGTGAAATTTGGGCTTGGCATATCAGTACAAGAACTTAAATTCAGTTTTCCATGAAAATGTCAGGTAGGCATATTGGTATGCCAAATTTGAACATGGGTTCTAAGGAAAAATATGATATCACATAATGCATCCAATTCATATTTGTACCTGTACTTCAAACAAGGTCGATATCCATATTTTGTAAATAAGGATATGAATTCATATTTGGATCAGATTAGTTGTATCTATTTACATCTATAATATTATTAATTTATGTCAGGCATATACATAAAAACGTTGTAGGAAGTGTTAGAAGGAGAAACTCTCTACAGAGAGTGTGTCATTTGTTTACTGAAACTTGACAGTTAATATAAAAATAGAGGAAAAACATGTTAATTTATTTGATGCTCATATGCTTTTTTGGCAATGGATAGGTACATAATTGTTAAACTTTCGATGAACTTCTCTTTGGCTGTGATCCAAAGGCTTTCTAGATTATTGCCTAACGTATGACAAATTTTTCGATCATTTTCTCATTCCAACTAAATGCTGATATTTGATTGTAAGTTGAAGGATTAAGATCTATGTAACTGTTCATGTCTTAAGATATATGGATTGTAGATCCAAGTGTTTGATGTGCATTAGAATATTGATTGAATTTCATGTGAATGATGATATACTGATGAAACCAAGCTCTTCTGTTACCCAAGGTTAGTCACAGATATTCCAGGAACTACTGCAGCAACATTTGGTGAGAACAAACTTCACAGCTCTCCTACTACATTGTGTGCTACATACCTCAAAGTAATTTTATGTCCCACAACAAGGTGATCAGTTAGCTACACCATTTCAGGTCAGGAGTTCTTCTTCTACGAGAGACCTCGGTCATTCCTTGGGATCCATTGTTTCTTTTTTGTGATATTCCAGTAGCTAGGTCGACAAACAGTCTACGTGGTCGGTTGGTGCCAGGACTTCAACATAATAGACTTGGCAGAGCTCTACAACCTTTAATCCCCAGTTGCCAGTCTATTTCAACTGCTAGAGAGAATGAGGTCCAAGGGAAGAAGGATTGGCTATAACTTTGGCATTCCAATCTTGCATGAGCCACTTGATATCCTCGAGAGAAATTCAGAGGCCAATCATTGTTGATGACTTAATTGCTCGCATTGCTTATGATTCTAGATTGGCTAAAATTACTATAGTTTGATTTATTGGCATTGGAGTAGGCTGCTACTCATTGTTTGCAATTGCAGCAAAGATTGAAATGGAACAATTCTTGAATGTTGCATGTATAAAATTACTCTGAGCTTTTGACAATATGCATGAATAAATCTGCATACTACCCGTTTGAGACTCCACAGTCTCAGTACATGATAATGATTAAGGCCAGTTCACTTTCCACACGCATCAATAATGGGCAATAATAAAATATGTTTTGTATCCAAATTTATGGGCCAAATAATGGAAGCTATGAAAGTACTCTACCAATTTGCATTTCTTATCTGCTTGATTGGCAAAAGGCGGGGTTGGCTAAAGGTGGGATTCTGACATATGAATTTGGTCAAACTTGAGATTTCTGTAAGAAGAAAACAAGAAACGGCTTCAAAACAGGTTCTGTGCATAGGTTTTGGAATTTTTTTAGAATTTTGCAAATGTCTTCATAACAGGTATTGTTGATGTGGAAAGTTCTAAAGGTTAGATTTTTTGTTTGCTGTAGATTGTTGTATATGAGTAGGCAGAAGGGGTTTGTTGAATTGAATTTGGTTTTAGGTAATTGGGTAAGAAGAACATCAAAAATTTTCTTTTCTTTTTCTTTTTTGAAATTTCTGTTCGGGGGAAATGACTTATGAAGAAACTGAGATTAATAGCGTTCATCACCATCTTTAATCCTCCTGTCAATGCTCTCACTCCTCTTAGTTTAATGACTTTTGATCAGTTTATCAATCACTACCCTCTTTATCTGATCAAGAGATGAAGAATCGATTGCTTTGAATTAATTTATATTGATTTAACAATCATCTTATTTTGTGGGTGTTGATACATCTTAATCTCCTTCTCATTGAACACTTCCAAGATAGATTTGGCAAATAACTAAAAGAAAACACCCTCGATTAAGACTAATAAAAGTTTAATGCGGCAAGTGCATGATAAAATGAAAAAATTATTGCACATAGGATAAAAGAGTGGATATAAAGATGGTTGATATTGAATCTTGAGGAATTGATGGGTAGGATGAGAGTTTACGAAAAAATTTGGAGCACTAAATTGGAGAGAATTAAATCTATATAGAACTAAATTTTGGGGAGCGCTAAATCTATATGGAACTAAATCTGTACGAAAAATGAGCGATGTTATCACGAGAAGGGGGCCAGCGCCGAAGCGGCCCGGGCCTTCGGCGCCTTTGGCACCGCTAATTTGTTGTTCTGCCCGAAGGCGCCGGAGTCGAAATTATCGTTCCATGCCAAATTTGTTGTTCGGTGTCAAAAGCGCATGCACCGAATTTGTTGTTCCGCACCAAAGGCGCCACGCCGAATGCTCCTGTGTTGCTAAATATTTTTACGCTAATTTGTTGTTCCATGGAACAAAGATTTCACGGGAGAAAATCTTAACTGAATCGTGCCCGCGGACACGGGTTATGACTACCTTTTCGTCGTCGGTATTGCGTCCGGGAGACGACTGTCCCTGTCATTCTTTCACCCTTGAGTCAGCTGTCCTGGCATTTTGGGTGTTTTGTAAATTTTTGTTCAATTGAATGGCCTGCGTCAGCTAAATTTTCTTCCGCTAATTTGTTGTTTCACGCTGAAGGCGGGTGACCGCTAAATTTTTTTCCGCTACTTTGTAGTTTCGTGACGAAGGCACCCACGACGAATTTGTTGTTTCACGTCGAAGACGCTCGTGTCGAATTTGTTGTTCCGCGCCGCTAAATATTTCTATGCTAATTTGTTGTTCTTTTAAATTTTGGCTGCAGAAATAATTTTTTGGGATAAAAAATTTCGCGGGCGAAAATCTTAACTGAACCGTGCCCGCGGGCACGGGGTATGACTAGTATATATATATAGTAAACCGGGTCGAATTCGAGTCATCCGGGTTGACAGGTCAAGCCACTACCCGACACGGATTTTATCCGGATCGGGTCGGGTCAACCCAGATCCCACTTGACCAGAATTGGCACAAACCCACATCCAGTCAAGGAGGCCAGGTTCAGGTCGGATCAGTTCGGGTCGGGCTCATTTTGCCACCTCTAGTTGGAACGGGTAGATCGCCATCTTCAACTAAAAAAAATAAGAGAATACAAGCATAGGCTGTAAAAATCATATAATTTAATAAAATGATCCTTATCTTTCATAAAATGTTGAAAATAGCACCAAGCTTATAAAAATCTGCAAACATATCCTTTGAACCGGGAGATCGTTATCTTCAACTGAAAAATAAGAGAAGACAAAATTAGGCCAAAAATCATATTATTTAATAAAAAGATCCATATCTTCCAGAAAATTTAGAGAATAGTCTCGACGTCAGAATGATACGCAAAATATCTGTTAGAACTGGGAGATCGCCATATTCAACTGAAAAAAATCAGAGAAGACAAAATTAGGCCATAAAAATAATATCTTTTAGTACAAAAGATCCATATCTTCTAGAAAATGTAGCAAATAGCACCGAGCTTAGGAAAATATGCCAAAATTTCCGTTGGAACCAGAAGATCGCCATCTTCTACTAAAAAAATAAGAGAAGACAAAATTAGTTTATAAAAATCATATCATTTAATATAAAGATTCATATCATATATAAAGTGTAGAAAATAGCACGGAGCTCAAAAAATCTGCACGAATGTTCGTTGGAAACGGGAGATGGCCACTTTCAACTTTAAAAAAGAGAAGACAAAATTAGTCCAAAAAATCATATCATTTCATAAAAAGATCCAAATCTTACATAAAATTCAGATCAATCTGCA